>VUQH01025509.1:0-11825 GCA_015106775.1 Etroplus canarensis
TTTACATTTTCTGCTGGCGGTGTGCCTCGGGATTTTTTCAATGAAAAAAATGTGCCTTGGCTCAAAAAAGGTTGAAAAACACTGGTCTAGCCGCACATGAATGAGCCAGTTCTCCACCTACTGCCGGTTCTTGTTAGAACAGTGGTCCAGCTTGCAGTGAGTCTCCAGAATAGACCAAGAACTAGCACTCCGAGCTGCAGCTGACTATGGTGTAGCCCATTCACAGGACAAGACACTACACTGGAAAACATCAAGAACTGAAATAACAGCTGGTTAGCAATGGCTGAACTTTCAAAATAAGAGCAATGGGATTCTCTACTATTTAATGGCTGTGTTGCTGTCTCAGACAGAACAAAAGCTTAAACTAGATCCCAAAACATATATCTAGATGACTGTAAATAAATGTAGGTGGCCAAGCCAAGTAAAGTCTATTAATGTCTTCTTCTTTTAGCTGCTTCTGTTAGAGGTCACCACAGCAGATCATCTGCCTCCGTCTGAACCTATCCCTTGCATCCTCTTCCCTCACACCGAGCCTCTGCATGTCCCTTTTCAGTAAATCCACCTTCTCAGAGAACCTTCTCTGTGGTCTTCCTCTTCTCCTCCTGCCTGGAAGCTCCATCCTCAACATCCTTTGTCCAATATATCCACTATCCCTCCTCTGAACATGTCCAAACCATCTCAGCCTTGCCTCTCTGACTTTGTCTCCAAACTTCTCAACTTGAACTGTCCCTCTGATGTACTCTGATCCTGTCCATCCTGGTTACTCTCAGCAAAAATCTCAACATTTTCAATTCTGCCACCTCCAGCTCTGCCTCCTGTCTCTTCATCAGTGCCACCATCTTCAAACCATACATCCTGGCAGAGATCACTACTATCTTGTAAACCTTCCCTTTCATTCTTGCTGATAACCTTCTATCACAAAGCACCCCTGACACTCGTCTCCACCTGCTCCACCCTGCCTCTCTCTCTTCACCTCTCTTGTGCTTTGCCCGTTGCTTTGAATGGCTGATCCTGGGTATTTAAACTCATTCCCCTTCACTACCTCTACTGCTTGCATCTTCAACATTCCACCTGCCTCCCTTTTAATTATGCACTTGTTTCTACTGGAATCCATTACTCGTCTCTCCGGTGCATACCTCCATCTCTCCAGGCTCTCTTCCACCTCCCCTCTACTCACACTACAGATCACAATTTCATCTGTGAACATCGTAGTCCATAGAGACTCCTACCTGAACTCATCTGTCAACCTGTAAGTAAAGTCTACTATATCTATATTTATATTATAGTTTGTATATTTGATTAAATTGATGTTCCTAATGACACATGTTAGCCAGAGCTAACTTGTTTGGTCAACTTCATATTAATTTATTTATTGTTACACAGATGTAGTTAAATCCAAAATAAGGATTTTTAGAGCTTTGAAAGCATGACACAAACAATCCAATTATTTAGTTGATAGATACTCGATAAGTTTAGGATAGCTTTCATTTTTTTTACATTTTTTGGTATATTTAATGAAGAACAAAAAAACTGAGTTGGCTGTAGTCTTACTCTTCTGTACTAGTATAGTATATAGTATGGTATGCCCACATTTCTTCCATTCACCTTACTGCTACACATGCCCATACAAAAAGATAAACACACACGCAAGCCTTAAAATCCACCAACCATCACATATTGAATGGGATCTCCAGGGAAATCAACAGACTGGGTAGATTCACAAGAATGAGACAATGGCAGGTATTAAAATCTAATTCTCTGATGGATAATACATATTCAGGTACATTACACACAGATAAATGGCCATAAGCAGGGATCTTTTATGAGGGGAGGAAGAAAGGGTGGGCAGCAGAGGTAGACAGAAATCGATAGGAACAAAAATTTAACTTGCAAAAGGCATAAAACGGCTTATCTCAGATGGGGGCTTAATGAGTCAAATGCTTTTTAATTAAACTCGTTGAGCATGTGTGTCAGATAATGCACAAGAACAGGGGTGCAGTCAGCATGAAGAGCACTGGTCCTAATTTAGCCATTCCAGCAGATGGTGATTTGCCACAGGTGCAGATATATGATAGTGTATTCTGTGAGTAATGGGCAGAGAAGAGAAAGGCTTTGAGGGAGAAAGAGCGACAGAGTGAGAAGGTGAACAAACTGACATGTTTAGCTGGAGGAAAGTCAAGAGAAAGAGGTGAAAAATGTCTCTCACCCTGTGTGTATTTTTACAGTAATTATGGGTTATTCCCCCACAACAAGCACCTGCTGTATATTAAGATGTCTCTTAAGACTCTTACCATCATCACAGTCTTTCCTAGCTCGGTGTCCTCACTGATGACGGCTGTATAGACGTTCTGGCTGAAAAGAGGTTTGTTGTCGTTGACATCAGTCAGATTGATGTTCACAGTGGCCATGTCGCTGAGTGGTGGTGAACCACCATCTGTAGCCTCTATAGTAATGTAGTATTCATGAGATGCCTCGTAGTCCAGCGGCTCAATCACAAAAACGTCACCTGAGGAAAGACAGACAGCACAAAAATAAATTTAGCTAGCTGACATAATGTTACTAAATGTCTTATTTGGTTCATCATATAAATATTACAGAACCTTATGATAGTATATTAAAACACATATCAGTGTCTTGGCAACCACTGTTTTAATTTTTAATGTAATGTTGCACCATTCTGCAGATAGGACTTTTTTGCATCTTGTCATTTTGCAAACTGCTTTATTCTTTAACATGCAAACATTTTTAGCGTAAAAACACCTTAAACCACAAGTCATCCATTGCTGACACTCATTTGGCATTCAAAAACTAAACTTGGTTCTGCTACACAATGTGTTGTCACTGCTTATAGAAAGAACACCAGAAAGAATCAGAACATAACTGTCATAGTAATTCATCCAGCTCACGAGCTACTACAATTTACAGGTTACTGTAATGTGTCAAGTACAGAAAGGAAGTGTCACACGTTCTTGTTCACGGCCCTAGTTCTTGACCAGTCTTAACTTATCTTAAGACATTATTATGTCATAAATGAACCTGATGATAATATTTCTAAATAGATGGCAAAGAGGCACATGCAAAGATTCACTGGCATTTTTTGAACATTATAATCTACACCAAAACTCTTAGGAGTAGCAATTCTCACAAACATGGGAAAGTGTGATATGGCCTTAAGCACAATCTGGATGAAGATCCATTAGGTAATCATTGTTTGCAGGTTTGATCAAATTCTGACCAATCTCACCTCGGAGGCGTCCAAGAGGCAACCTGGTCAGATGACCGAACAGCTCAGCTAGGTTCTTTCGACGTGAGGGAGTAGCAGCTCTACTATAAGCCCTTCCTGAATGACCAAGCTCCTCACCCTATCTCTAAGGGAGAGCTCAGCCACCCGTTAAAGGAATCTAATTTAGACCACTTGCAACCTCATGCTTTCGGTCACTACACAGAACTTGTGGCCAGGATAGGAATGTAGATGGACTGGTAAATCAAAAGCTTTGCTTTCACACTCAGCTCTCTCTTCACCACAACAGACCCATACAGCGTCTGCATCACCGCCAACGCCACATCAATCCGTCTGTCAGTCTTTCACTTCACTTGTGAAAAGGACCCTGAGATACTTGAACTCCTCCGCTTTTCTGGTGAGTTTAAACTCTGTACTTAGGTTAAAGGTGATTTGTGCTAGTTAATTCATTTATTAACCTTTATTTAACCAGGAAATTAACTCTTGAAATTAAGAATCTCTAAGAATGTCCTGGGCTGGCATCACCCTAGCGTGTTTTTCAATGGCAGGAGAAACCAAAGCACCCGAAGAAAACCTGCTCAAGAACGAGGAGAGCATGCAAACTCCACAAAGACAGGCCCTACCTGGATTAGAACCCAGGAACCTCTTGTTGTGAGGCAACAATGCTAACCACTGAGCCACCGTGCTGCTGTTAAAACCAGAATGCAATTTGTTTGGATGTAACAACATTTTAGCATTGTTTAATATTTATTTTTTAAGTGTACATTAACATGTGGTGGTAACTGTTGAGTGTGGAAATGTAGTTCTATCAATAATAAGGAGAAATACCAGTATAAAGAAAGGAAAAAACTATGTTTCATGCTATCACACACCAGTGTTTGGGTCCACGCTGAACAGGCCATGCTCGTTGCCACTGATGATGCTGTAAGTGATCTCTCCGTTAGCATCTGTGTCCCGGCTGGCTGCCTGCACTCTAAGCACTTGAGTACCCACAGCCACGTCCTCAGACACGGTGGCTGTGTATTCACGATGCTCAAACACTGGCGGATTGTCGTTGATGTCCAGGACGGAGATGACCACCAGGCAGAGTGAGGACAGGCGCGGCAAACCCTGGTCACTCGCACGGGCCTTCAGCTCATATACTGACTGCACCTCACGGTCGAGGGGACGCTCCAGGCTTATCACACCAGTGTACTCATCAACTGAGAAAAATCCATCAGCTGACTCAACCAATGAATAGAGGATGTCACTATTCAGACCTGCGATGATAAAAAAAAAAGATTAATAAAATTTTGATTGCATTTTGATAATCATTCCTTTTAGTTTTCAATGTGATACTATTCAGTTATAGCTTATTTGAGTTCATACTGCTCTCCCTCCCACACATCTCAGCTGGTGAGTAAAATGTTATCAAAAATAAAATCAATGGTGACATAAACAGAAATACTCCTTTAAGTAGAGGGTGTAAACAAGCATATTGATTCCTTCACAGATGTGTTGATTGTTGAACGGTTAAAATGCCACTTTCTTATGTCGCTCTTAAACATCCATCTTTCACACAGCATCTGATAAACAGGAGCTTTGAACATCCAATCCATGCAATCCTCATAACTCATGTCCTCCCACAAGCAAGACGGTCCCGGAAACAAGACAGAGACGAATCACAATAATAATCATAATGCTTTACTGCAGGTGGCCCCCATTTTGAATATGCTATTATATTCCCATTTATCAGGTAAGTGCCCCCATCCTCTGTAGATCTCATTACCATGCTGGAGCGACTGCCAAGGGGAACCCTGCTTATATAATTTCTCATCACTTTCAGCTACTCTGATCATCCATAGGACAGTTGCTTAATAGTGGTTAAGTGGACTGTGTTGAATTATGATTGGCTATCTTATACACAGATGATTAGGATTGTGTGCTCATCTAGGTCCCACAGCAGAACTGTTTAATATAAAACCAGAGCTAATTAGTGGGCTAATGAACAAGCGTCAACAAGCCAGGTTAAAAAAGGAAGGAAACACCTTGGAAACTCACATTATAACTTTGTCTTGGTTAATATTTAAAGTCTGCAGCATGGCTGCTTTGATTAATGGGTATGCTGACAGCGGGAGCTAAGGCCAGTAGCTGTATGCTAGGCTGCACTGTTGCTAATTTGAGTCAGAGATCTGGAACTCTTGATTATGTTCGGGCTACTGGTGTCTTCTGAAACATTTTAATGGTGCTATTGAACAAATATTGGACAAATGTTATGGCTGCATATTATGTGCTGCACACCAGCATGGATGCAGCTTGATAACCAAGCTTGGTGACTTTAGCATATAATTTAGTCTACGTTTAGTCTATCTTTTATGTAGTCTTTTTAAATGACTATGAACCTTCTTATACGCCATATGTACAAAAGTATTGGGCCACCTATACATTACACCTACAGGAGCTTTGATGAGATTTCATTTTCAATCCACAGGCATTAATATGGATGTTTGAAATGTGTCTGTGAGAATTTTTTCCCATTCATCATAAAGATCATTTGTGAGGTCAGACACTGATGTTGGATGAGAGGGTCCAGCTCACAATTTCTGTCCTAGAACATTCTAGTTCATCTCAAAGGTGTTTGATGTGGTTGAGGTCAGGACTCTGTGTGGGCCAGTCAAGTTCTTCTATACCAGACTCATCCAACCATGCCTTGATGGGCTTTGTTTTGTGCACAGGGGCACATTCATGCTGGAAGAGAGAAGGTTCCTTCCCCAAACTGTTCTCACATAGTTGGAAGCACAGAATTGTCCCAAATGTCTTGGTAAGCCGAAGAATTAAGGTTTTTCTTCACTGGAACTAAGAGGTCCAGACCAACCCCAGAAAAACAACTCCATAGCATTATCCCTCCTCCATCAACCTTTACACTTTGCACAATGAAGTCAAGCAGGTAACGCTCTCCTGGTATTTGCCAAACCCAGACTTGTCTATCAGACTGCCAGATAGAGAGGGGTGATTCGTCATTCCACAGAACATGTTTTCACTGCTCCAGCGGCGGCATGTTTTACCACCACTTCATTCAATGCCTGGCATTGTGCATGCTGGTGTAAGCCTTGCATGCAGCTACTTGGCCAAGGAAACCCAAGCCATGAAGCTCCTGGATGATGTTTAATGCCAGAGGAGGTCTGGAAATCTGCAGTTACTGAGTTAAATGTGTGTTGGAGACTATTACACACTCTGCGATCCCACGCTATAACACTAATGCAGAGGGACTATTTAGTATGAGATGTGCTTTATTTTATTTATTTCATTTTAATGGTCTTCAAGTTTTGTATTCATTTAGCTTTAGTTGGACAATTGAACTATTAAATTCCTCTGCTCTGTTTGGAAGACACTTTGGGTCTACTCCTGTTTTAACTTAAGTTGAACCTGAGCTGTTTTTTTTGTTTCCTTAGTTTTGGGATGGAATTTTAAACATTTTTCTAGCTGCTTTAAGTGACAAACTTGAAGAGCATTGTGAATCTGGCACAGCAACGAGAACAACAAAGCAGAATATAATTAAATGCCTCCACACTGAAGCAACTTTAGCAAAGGATGAAGAAAATGACAGCAGAGCAGTGCAAAAAGCAAAGAGAGACACTCCAACTCAGGTAGAGTGATAAAGGGCAAAAAAAAGCAAAATCTGAGAAGGAATTCAGAATTTTATCACAGATCAAGGGCACCAGTATCAGTTGCAATCTTTGTCTGGTTCATTATCATCCCACAGTGATAAGTGTGGCCTCTCAGAGATTCTAACGTTGGCCTGGAACTGTGGAGTAGCAATGTGGGTAACATCATAGAGGGATCATAGAGGCCATGACACATAGCAGCCAATGCCAAGAATGAGTCCAGTCACAGATATGCACAGTCAAATATGAAAAGATAAAGCAACTCTTTCTCTAGGGAGGAGGGTTACATTAGGCTTTGCATTTTAAGCCCTGGCTGTAAAGACAGTTGACTGAAGCTGGAGTGAACTGGGTCAAAGCTATGAAGCCTATTTTTTATACACTCTGTCTGTTTGGGATTTGCCAGCTGTGCTTCCAAGCTTGCAACTAAATCAAAAATACTAAGACAGATACACACACAAAAATTAGAAATGATGTGTGCAATGCCCGTGTGTGAGAGAAATACTGATCAAATCCCTCTCTGCTTTCACACAGTGTACATCTAAATAATTATTGCTCCTGGCTAAACTGCAGGGAGTAGTGTTTTTTTTTCCTTCGCCCGTCTTTCTAGTACCCTCACCCCTGATGTACAAAATGTGAAGCAAATTTTGCACCAAGTAAGCCTTCAGGGATAAATGTCTTAATAGAAGCTCTCTTCTTTTACCATTTAACATTTCTCTCCGAGGGACTCAGTTTTAGCATCCTTTTCATTCTGTCAAGCTGTCAATCCAGTCAAAAAAAGGGGAAACAAAAAGAGACAGTGTTGATTTTCAGTTAAATGGCTGAAATGGTCCTTCAAGTAGAGTGTTCTGCTTCATTAAACCTAAGGTGCAATCTGGAAAGGCAGGTTCACTAGTTTCCTGAGAAAAAAAATCTGAAGGAGTTTAAATAACTGCTAAGCTGCATGCTTAACAGCTCTTGGGCCTACCCACGTGTGAGCCTCTTAGTGATTGGCAATGGTTGCTGAAAGGAGGAGACGCCTGAGATAAATATGTGGCCCTGTGGCTTTGCACCAGGCGAATGGAAAATTGCAATCATCTCTTTTGAGAATTCGGCTTGAAGAGAGAAGAATTTCATTAGAGTGTAATGGAGCTTTTAATTTGAGGGGTTGATCATTCATGAAAATTCACATTTGTTATCCCTCCCTCTCGCCATTTAGTGTAATGCTGTTCCACAACGGAAAGATAATAACCTGTTCACGGCGAGTCAGCCTCGCACACCCCATAATGTTAAAATCTATTTTAAAAGCATATTTTTGAATCACATGTGCATCATTTCTGTTGTGACCATGAGCAATGTAAAGTGTTGTCGGTTTATTGCATTTTCAGCATATTTCAGAGGTATTTTTTTAGGTCATTGGCAGCTATATTACATTACAATATTAGAAATAATCAAAAACACAGTTCATGATTGGAGGAGCCCTATCTCACTAGTCAGATTCGCTGGTGTAATCCAAGAAAATTCATTTGTTATAATTTTTTAAAACATTCTCAATATATACTGCCTTCTACTTAACCTACTTATTATTTTATCACAAAGAATGAACAATAAAAGAATTTGAAGTCTTTTATGGGAGTGTGTGAGGCAAGGACTGTGAAAAGACTGATACTCAGCAGTCAAGAAGTTTCAAGGCAGCTTTTCTTTTTTTAAATTATTTTTAATCCGAAAAGAACGAACAGAGCCGATGACCCATGTCGTCTTCATGGATCATAGAAAATGAAAATGCTGAAGTTTTACTTGGAACATTCTTTTTTCATATTAAACACCCTTTTCTGGGGCTTCTAGTTTTAAAGTGTCAAAGTTAGCTGGAGGCCAAGCATTCAACCAAAACAGGAACCTAAAATTAGCTTCATGACTTGTTAGGTTTAAATTTTTTTTCCTTTAGGCCAGATAAAGAGTGCAATAAAGAACCAAACACTGTCTAAAATTGAGTACCTACTGTTTCAAAATTATAACGCATTTTAAGTGTTAAATGTTTGACATTAGCACTTTCACATGTGCAATAAAGTTTGGCACTTACAGCCAGAAGAAGACTTAGAGCGGTAGTGTCAATTGCGAACTGACAGTTGCTGTTTTCAAATCAGCCAACACCTCTGTTGGCCCTTTATACTATATTATATACTGTACTATACATATTAGGCCACCTATAAATTATATCTACAGATTCCACTCTTCTGGTAAGACGTGTGTGTGGGTGTGTAAGTGAAGAAAGAGGGCCGGGCTTGCAGGCTCCACTCTAATTCAGCTCACAGTGTTTGATGTTTGATGGGGCTGAGGTCAGGGCTCTGTGTGGACGAGTCAAGTTCTTCACACCAAACTCATCCAAACATGCCTTGATGGACCCTGCTTTGTGCACTCAAGAACTGTCATGCTCAAACAGAAAAGGTCTTCTCCAAACTGCTCCCACAAAGTTGGAAGCAAAGACGTTCAAAATGTCTTGGTAAACTGAAGCATTAAGATTTCTCTTCACTGGAACTAAAGGGCCCAGGCCAACCGCAGAAAAAACTCCATAGCATTATTGCTTGGCTTTGGGCTTGCATGCAGCTGCTCAGCCATAGAAACCCACTCCACAAAGCTCACAGCACTCAGTTTTCGTGCTGATGTTAATGCCAGAGGAGGTTTAGAACTCCTCATTCTTTCACATATGTTTGCAAGGACAGACTGCATAACTGGGTGCTTGATTTTGAGGTCGAGGCAGATGGCTGCCCTGAGGCTGGTTCTGCCAGAGGTCTCTTCTTCTTAAAAGGGAGTTCTTCCTTCCCACATTCGCCAAGTGCTTGCTGATAGGGGATCGTGTGATTGTTGGGCTTTTCTCTCTAATACTGCAGTCTTACCTTACTGTGTAAAGTTGTTGCGAATTGGCACTATATATATAAAACTGAGCTGAATGGAACTGATTATATACACCTGTGGCAATGGGACTAAATGAAACACCTAAAATAAATCAAGAGGTATGGACCAATACTTTCGTCCATATCATGCATGTATATCAATAAAAATTTGCATACAAAAACTTACGTGGACCAGAAAGCAAAGAAAAAACTGTATGCTGCCCAATTCTTTATCCAAACTAGTTCAAAGTTAAAACAGTTTAACTTAAAGCTTTTATAATTGCAAATAAAAAAACATAGACTTCCCAACAGAACATCTTCATAAAGAACGAAAGAGAATCCGTAATCCTAAGAATCGGGATCAGAATACTTTAATAATCCCAAGAGGGGAAGTAAAGCTTCACTCTACCTACTCTGCATTTTTTTAGGTTTTTAAGACTGATTTATTTTCCTGTTGGCATGCACAGTCATGGAAAAGTTGTGCCAGAAAATAAAATTCCTCACCCGTATCCAAATCACTCGCCGCCAGTTTGGCCACAAATGTGCCCGTTTCTGTGTTTTCAAAGACCGTGATGGTGTAGGGGTCAGATGAGAACTGCGGTGGGTTGTCATTTACATCTTCCACAGTAATATGGATGTCAGCTTCACAGTACCGCCCTCCTCCATCCACCGCCCGCACTCTGAACCTGAGCTCATCTTGCTGTTCTCGGTCCAGAGGCTGATGGGTTTTCAACTCCCCTGAAGGTAAGACAGGAAAATTTTGAGGGAAAGTAAAAAAAAAACAGGGTTTTGTAGAAGTAGAATGATGTTATTTATTAACATTAGCAACATAAAAGCAATTCCATTTGCACACAAATATAAAATATGTGCAAGAAAATCATCAAAAAACTAAGCTTACATATAAGAGGACAAAACGTGTACACGCTAAAGAAATGTAACCCTCTTGCTTACAGTTTACTAACCAAGTGAAAAGCATCCATACAACGAAAGGCTTTCAAGAGAGAAGCGAGTAGAATAAATAAGTAATTCAAGCATGAGAGGATGGAGAGGATGGCAAAGAGAGCGAGGTGATGAAGGAAAACATCGGAGTTGGCAGCTAAAAGCAGCTTGGAAGTGTCTTGGGATACAAGGCAGCCAACATTACCACAACCTCTCTGGAAAACTCCAGAGCCTCTTGGCGGGTCTCATCAGCAATAATCCTACTTGTCTGCACTGAAAAAAATAACATTCCCTTTGCATAACAGTAGCCCTGCTGCTGGAAACTCAAAATTGAGGGCTGTCAAAAGACAGCAGGGCGACATTGTTGCCTTACTGTTTGCTCTGGTGTCAGCCTTCACATATTAAAGCTGAACAGGTAAGGATTCTGTGCAGCAGCAGATGTATAGCTGTTAAAATCTACTGGCTTTGTTTGTTCAGTCCTTTCATGCTTTGCTTGGTTAACCTGCATGTGTTCTCTTTTTCTCTTTTGTGGTTTCTTTGCCTCATCACAGCAGCCAGATTGAATGTCTGATTTAGAGGGTCTCCCAGAAGAAATATTCACAGGAAAGAAGTATAGCGGACATAAATTCAATCCTAAGTGCGCGACTCTGTACTTTAGTGCCACTGTGGGTCTATCAGTTGCCCTGCGGGGAAATGTTCTTGGCTCTTCAATAAGTAAATAACAACAGTGCACAAGAAAACTATCTTGCCTCCTCCAATACTGACAATACAGTAATTCGCATACACTGAAACTCGCACACGCAGACACACAAACAATAACATTTTCAAAGGGATCACAATTCTCATGTAAAATAAAAAAACTGCTGTCACGCTGAGTTGCCTTTTAGATTTTGTGGCTCCAAGCAGAGGGCTAAGAGTGTTTCATGAGAGACTTTAGCTTGAGTGTCCCACATACTGTTCCCATAATAATCATAAATACATTCAACACAGCTGGAAAGAAATCTAACTGAATGACTGTGGATACACATGGATTCATAAAGAAGAGAGAGACAAATTGCTCGCATAAAATATAAATAGAGCTCATGCTTTTCCACCAAGCTCAAAACACCACACAATCAGAATGCTCCTTTTTTT
>VUQH01025509.1:11845-41158 GCA_015106775.1 Etroplus canarensis
ATCTGCTACCACACAGATACACACCTGTGACAGAGTCAATGATGAACAATTCCGATCCAACTCCCTGGAGCTCATAAGAGATTTGGGCGTTCGAGCGGATGTCATCATCTGTGGCAGAGACCTGCAAAATGAGCCTGCCGGCAGGGGAGTCCTCTGGGACACTTTCACTGTATACAGACTGGAAGACAGGTACAGTAGGAGGAAGGAGAGACAAGAAATCAAAGTGAATAATAAGACAACACAGAGCACAACAAGCACAACAAACTGAAATTAAGAGCTGAAACTACAGCAAAGTAGGGTTTACCTTTTCACATACTGGGCTGTTGTCATTTGCGTCCAGCACCTTGACCTCCACAACAGCTTTGGCAGTGAAGATGCCATCGCTGGCAGTAATGTTAAGGAGATAATTGTCCTTTTCTTCACGGTCCAAAGGCTTCCTGACAGAGACCTTCCATTCATTCTGAATGTGTTCAACGGCAAATTGGCCAAGTGGGTCTCCTCCTGTTCGGTGGTGAAGGCAAATATACCACTTAAGCACAAAAAGCAATTCAGATGCAGTAAGCAGCCTGACTCATTTTAAAGACACAAGGATAAGGGATTTATCCTCAATTAATAATTACTGAATCCATTATCTACATATTCTCTGCTACTTCAAAAAATAATTCCAGTTTCTAAGCCAAATGTTACACTGTTGGTACACGAGAAAACCTGCAACCCAAGAAGTAAAAAATGCACATGAAGTAATGATCATGCTGGTTTCTGAATCCTCTTGACTTCCCATACATATTCACACTTTCTAATTAGCACCACAGGAAGTACTTTTCCCTAGTCTATTCCAAAGCATTATTCAAATAATTATACATTTCTGCAGTATTATGACCTAAATATCTGCTTAGGCCTTGAACAGATTAGACAATAACCTAGACTCCTAACAGATAACAAGTCTGTGTAATGTCTCAAAGATGAGATATTATCATCATATTAAGTGGCATGAGTGCATAATCCCCCCCTAAGCTCTGTTTATGAAAAACTGTTACACAAAGGAGTAGAGAGTATACTCTGAGCTTGCTAATTATCTGTTGCACAAAATAATAAACTCCCACCTGTGATGAAGTAGTTGACTTGTTTATTAATATCTTCAGAATCATCATCTGTGGTGCTGAGTATAGCAATCACCCCACTTGGGGGAGGGTCATCTTCACTGACTGTGCCTTTGTAGATCTCTGCAGTGAAACGGGGTGGGTTGTCATTCACATCAGCAACTGTTACCTCCACTGTGGTGCCAGTAATGAGTTGGACTTTATCGCCTTGGTCTGTTGCCAGCACAGCAACTTTGTATTTGTTCATCTTTTCACGGTCTAGCTCTTTCAAGGTGGTCACCCATCCAGTTTCACTATTAACAGCAAACAGCTCAGCGATCTCCGGTGAGTTCTGTTTGGGGTCAAGGCTGTAAGCAATACGACCGTTGGTTCCAGAGTCTTGATCGGTGGCTTTGACTTGAATAACTTGAATCCCACTTGGAAGGTTTTCCACAACAACAGCCTCGTAAGGGTTTGACTCAAAGACTGGCGTGTTATCATTAACATCTTTCACCTGGATGTTTACATTTACAGATGCAGCTATCTCATAGTTGTCATGTTTGGTTTGGGCAAGCATAGTGAGCTGGTACCATTTGGTTGCCTCATGATCGAGGCTCTTCTGAAGCTTCAAAGCTCCAGTATCTCTATCTACAACAAAAACTTCTCCTTCATTGCTCTCAGGAGTGTTGCCCTTTACTAGGCTGTAAAGGACTGGCTGCTCACTCTCAGCCTGAATCACATCTATCTCTGTGCCAATGGGAAGGTCTTCAGCTATTGTATAACGATAGTGTGGTTCAGCAAATTTGGGAACTGGGGTCTCTGGTGCAACAATCCTGATGTAAACCTGCACAACAGAATATTTGGGTGGGCTTCCAGTATCCTTTGCCCTCACAAAGAATGCATACAGCTCATTTTCAAGTCCAATGAGGCTTTCTTTGGTTACAATGACCCCAGCGGTTGGGTGGATTTCAAAGTTTTCCTTGACATTTTCAACATCTGTTTCAAGTGAATATTCGATGTCAGCATTGCTTCCCTCATCCATGTCTGACGCAGCAACTTTAACCACAGAGGTTCCCCTTGGGACATCCGATGCAATAGTTGCTTTATACTCAGCTGCCCTGAATTGAGGGGCATTGTCATTGACATCAGTGAGAATGACATTGACAACACAAAAGCCTACTTTTCCACCACCATCTTTAGCAATGAGAGATATAGGGATAACCTTCTCATCTGTATTTTCACGATCAAGGCTCTCTAAAGTGAAAATCTCTCCATTGTTATTGACAGAGAACTTGTCCTTTGCAAAGTCATTGACAATCTGATATGTTATTTGCCCATAAATGCCTTCATCATCATCTGTCGCCTTTGCCTCTGCTACCAAGGTACCAACAGGTGAATTTTCAACAAGCTCTGCCAAATAGTCCACCTGAGAGAAAGTGGGGTTGTGGAAGTTGGCACCAATTACTGTGACTGAGACAAGGGCTGAGCTTCTGAATACACCATCTGACACGGATACATTAAGATTGTAAATAGGTTGCATATGTGGCCTACGGTGGTTGGAAATGGTGATGTCACCGGTGTGTTTGTTGATGGCAAAATTCTGATCTTCATTTCCAGATATTATTGAGAACTCCAACTTATTTGTGTCTGAGCTGTCAGGGTCGGACGCCTGGACTTGGCTGACAAAGTGTCCACGTGGGGCCAGTTCACTGATGGTAGTTCGGTAAGTGTGCTCTGTAAAAACTGGAGCGTTGTCATTTAAATCTATGACATCTATTGTCACAGTGACATCACCAGAAAGCGCTGGAACTCCTCCATCAACCACGCGGACTCTCAACTTGTGTTGCTGGATCTCTTCATGGTCAATGACTTGAGCTGTAGATATTACTCCTGTGTCACGGTCAATGGTAAAATAATCAGAACTCTTCCCCCTTTCTTCAACCAACTGAAAGAACACTTCTTGGTTATTACCAGTATCAGAATCTTTGGCAAAAACCTGCAAAACAGATGTGCCAATAACAGAAGCCTCTGAAATATTGGCATAGTAGGCCTTTGACAGGAACACAGGGGCATTGTCATTTACATCTTCCAGGATAATATCAACAAACACCTCAGAGTGTGCTCCAGTTAGAGAGTCTGTGGCTCTTATGTTTAACTTATAGGCAGGATGTGTCTCGAAGTCCAAAGGTTGAATCACATGAATAACGCCTGTGTTGAAATCGATTGAGAACTGTTTGAAAGGATCTCCCTCAGAAATGGTGTACACAATACGAGGGCCTTCAGAATCATTTGCCTGCACGTGTAGCACAGGAGAACGTAACTGAATGTTCTCAGGGATTTCAATGCTGTAAAATGGCTTCTCAAACACTGGCGTTGCTTTGTTCACCACTCTCACTGGCACCTCTACTTCTGCTGAAAGAGCTGGTTCTCCATTATCCTTTGCCATAACAACAATAACAAAGTTTGTGTTTAGTGAGTCTTTCTCAAATTTATTTTTAAGGGAGATTTCACCAGATGGACTAATTTCAAAGTGGTCCTGATCCTCCTTCAGCTGATACTGGATATCTCCATTCGGGCCCACGTCTTTGTCCACTGCTGTCACCTGTCGAATAACCTGGCCTTCTTCTGCATCCATCTGGACCAGGGCATGATAAGGAAGGTTCACAAACGTAGGTGCATTGTCATTTACGTCCTCTACTGTCACAGTAACTAAAACATGAGCCCCATCTTCAGATTTGTCTTCTCTTGTGACCTCAACAAGTATATCAAATGCGTCCTGCACTTCACGATCAAATGGAATCCCAGTTGTTGAGATAACTCCAGATGTGCGGCTGATTTCAAACCTGCTGTCAGGGTTTAAAATTTTATAGAACAAAGGCTCATTCACCTGGTTTCCAACAGCAGCAACGACTGCTAGTGTCTTCTTCTCAGTAGAATTTTCCTGGATGTAGGCCTTGTAAGACTCCCGGGTAAACTTCAGCTTGCTCTCCTTGTTTTCCTGTACATTGATCTTCACTATAGCAACACTGGCAAATCTACCATCAGAAACTCTAACCTTTAACTCGTATCTGCTCCTGAGCTGTGTGACATTCTGAATTGAGATCATGCCAGTGATGGGATCCATTTTAAATTTATCACCAATATTTCCCTCAGAGATGGAGAAGAGAAGCCTGGAGTTAGGCCCAGAGTCTGAGTCTGTAGCACGGACTTGAATGACTTCTACCCCTTTGTATGTTGGCACTTTGACAGTTGTCTCATACTGTTCTTGGCTGAAAACTGGTGAGCAGTCATTAACATCAATTACTTCAATGGTCACATTGGCTGCTGTCTCTGCAAATAGCCGTGGCATTCCTAGATCATGGACCTGAACTGTGAAGCGGAAAACACTCCTCTGTTCATAATCCAAAGCTGTTGTAATTCTGATGGCTCCAGTGCTTGAGTCAATGGCAAAATAGTTATGTGCAAAAGGCTCAACAATTTGATAGATGAGCATGGCATTCTGTTCACAATCAGCATCAGTAGCGTGAATGACAAAAGGCGTGTTTTCACGAGTCAGAACAACACTGTTAATGGGTGCCGACTCGCTGATTACTCCCTTAAATTCCCTCTGGTCAAAGACTGGAGCATTGTCATTTTCATCCTTTAGATGAATCGTAAGTGTTGCATTGTTGGCAAGTCCAGCCATGTTGGTGCCCTGTATGATAAGCTTGTATTGAGAGATGGTTTCATAATCTAAAGGTTGCTGCGATACAACCACTCCTGAGTTTGGGTTTATATCAAATGCGTTGTTGACGTTGCCACCTTTAATTTGATAGAAAACAGATGACTGGCTGACGGCTGTGACCGAGCTCACAAAACTTCCTGGAAGGGCTGATTCGCTCACCTCGGCAGAAAATGCCTTTTCAGTGAATCTGGGGACTGCGTTGTCAGAAACTGTCACCACAATGTGTACAGTGGCTGTAGCTGACAGAGGAGGTATTCCATTATCAGATGCTTTAACAGTGAGTTCAAACTCTGTCTTGCTGTTCCGATCAAGCTCTTTGGCTACTGTAACTGTCCCAAGGACAGGATCAATAGCAAATGAATTGGCAACATTTCCTGTAAGGCAGAAAAAACAAAAGAACATCACTTTTCGTACACTGCAGTACAGAGGTGTTTAAAGAGCAATGGAATTTATTTCACTTAGATTGATCAATGGCTATCTAATAATAAAAGTCATAAGTTTGACGCAAAACAAAGCTAGCAATGATTCATCATTTCAAGACATTTCAGCTACTTCAAAATATGTACATGCATGAACACAGAGTCTAACTGAAGAATGTCTCTTGTTTCCATATAACAGTTTATTGTAGGAGAAAATCTGAGTGGAATCTGCCCATCTCCCACGTATCTGAAGATTCTCTCAACAAAGTATTCAATCTTCTCAGACTCTGTAAAGTATTTCATTCATAATCGAGATCCAGAGAGCAGCGCTCCTGATGACTCATACATTTTTATGAGCTGATTTCAATTGCTATGTTTTGCAATGAAAGCTTTTTGCTATGAGGAAAAAAAAGAGTGGCTTGATAACTTTGTGAGCATTTACCTGATTCGATGCTGTAGATAACCTCCGCATTAGAGCCCTTGTCTTTGTCAAGAGCTGTAACCTGCAGCACAGCCGAGCCTATGGCAGCAGATTCAAACACTCGACCGGAGTAAGGTGTGCCTACAAACCAGGGTGCATTGTCATTGGTGTCATCCACATTGACAATAACACGCACAAGGTTCCTCTTGACAGGAATGTCCTGATCTCGAACCTATAAAGTATTTTTTTAAAGAGGGGGACACGCAGGGCAGGAATAAAAGCAGAGATAAACAAGAGTGTAAATGCTTTATCCTAATTACTTTCATAAGCATTTCAAAGAATTCCAAAATAAACTCTATAAAACAAAATGAAAGAACTTTTCATATTCGTCAAAGCACTGCTACTGCAAAGTATTGCCTGTTTCCACTGATCCATACCATGACAGTGAGGATGTGACGGTGCATAGTCTCGTGATCCAGTCGCTCAGTGGTATACAAAGTACCAGTTCCTGGGTCTAGTCTGAACTTCCTCAGGCTGAAGGGATCAGTGCTGCTCAGGAGTGTAAAGGTCAGTTTGTTCTTCTCATCTCTGTCCACAGCACTGATATGCAGGACCTCAGTCCCTGCTGGTTTGTCTTCAGGGACATTCACAACATAAACCTTCTGAGAGAACTGTGGCCGGTGGTTGTTGGTGTCAATGACACGAATAAGCACCTACAGGAGAAAAATAATTTGCACAAAATTTTTAATTTTTATTACCTGACTTAAGTCATTTCCCAAACCAGAGCTGTGAATATATTTTTGAGGCTATTGTCTGAGGCTTTTCTAATTTTGTCCTTGAGTGTTGAGTGCTGCCATAGCCATTATTCAATAATTAAATGCTGAGAACTCAGCCAGTATGTCTTCACCTAAATTATGACCCTGGGTGACCTTGACCTGTGACCCCACAATCTCATAAATGTTATCAGATGTTCTACTCATCACAAGTATTAACCACACAAAGTGTGGAAAAGATCCAGCAAACAAGTCAGCTCCTGTAGCGGTAACAAAATTTCTAAAAGACGGACAGATAATCCACAAACATGATGCTTCCGTGTCAGAGGCATCATTAAAAACCATCAAGAGGGTTATTTCTGAAGCAGTGGAAACCAAACTGGGTTAGGTTTAAGTTTACATGTATAGTCAACATAACTATTTCAATAAGTGATCAGGGATAATTGTGCGTGTAAATGTTATTTAATGGCTTTAAACAAAACAGTGATTACCAAACAATAAAGGTTCCAGTAAATAATTATAATCAGATAGCTGTGGTGTATGCAGTAACAATGCACAGTACAACAGACTGGTCATAAGATGCATCAATAATACTTTTATGTTCATGTTAAGCCTCTCTCTACCTTAGGTCTGCACACATTCAAGCACACAATTTTCAAATTAATTTCCTAAGCTCTGCAGTAATAAGCAGCACTGCGTAGACACAGTCTGGATCATTACATATGATGGCAAAAGCAATATTTTAACTTGAATGGTGTTGCTAACTGTGAAAACAAGAAATCAATACAGACTAACCACAACGCATCTAAATGAATTCTGAGCTACATGCAGGTGATGAAAGTGAGAGTACATGTTCGAGAAACCAAGTGACCATGGTGTGACACAAAACATATTGCTGGAAAAAGAAATCTAACTTTTAGGATATGGTTAAGTGTTTCTGTTGTGTAGATATATACTGTAAATGTATTCAAAGATTATATTCCGTGAAATTCTCTTCTGCTTTGGACAACGTGCAAAGTGTAGTTACTGTGTTTCACCCCCCTACACACACAAAACAAAGAATCTAACATCCCCAAACTGTAAAATTCCACTGGGAGCATGTTTTATCAACACCAGCCACTCGTCTACTGGACTTCCGACAGAGGATTATGGAGAGCTGCTGGAATGCGATCTCTGTTTCCCAGACCAGTGAGGGACTTCTACCGTTGCCAAACATGGGGAACAAAGGGATCAGCCCAGATTAGACACCTGCATACCAGACACCAGGGGGTGATGTCCCGTAAGGAAACAGTCAATGCTGACCTGTTTGGTGCAAGAAAACTGAAGAGGGTTTAGTAACAAAAGCTCTGACCAGGTAACAGCTCACACAACTGACCACAGTTTGTCAGATCTGTGGTCAAAACAACTGCCCACTGTTGTTTGTTGTTATAACACTGTTTGCTGAGCACCGTGAGCCTATATCAGAGACAAATATAGACTCAACCTGACAGGACTGATAACATTTACAATCTGCTGTGTGCTGTGATGTTGGCAATGCTGCTGAGGCTCACAGATGTCATCTTGCAGGGGGAGCACTGGGCTGCATGCTGTCTGTTAGTGCTGTAATACTGCCACAAGTCATGTGTCATGGGCAACCCGTATCACACTGCTAATAAGGACATGTAATATAAAAAAATAACAAAAATCCCTTTTATTGTGACGTCAACCCTAAAAATTATCATATTAAACTATGCTTGTGGTGCATGTTGCATCTCAGGAACGTGAAACATTATCTCAACATAACCACGTCTTCTCATGTAATGCCAGAATTAATGCAAAACCTGATTCCTGATGTCTCCCAATCCACCTTTTGCACACACTGATGCACATGTATGCACGTACCCACCCACACACACCAGCAGAGGCTCATAAGATGTGCGCTTCCACACATATATCCACACAAAGAGGATGCCCAATGTGTCTCAATCTTGCTGGCGTCAGATAACACGTCTTGTGAATAGTGAGCAACGTGGTGAGAACTGATAGTGCCTTTCTCCTTGAAAGGATGGAACCTGGTCAGTGGTATCTACATCTATCCACAGTGTACTATTCTGTAACATTTCAAATGCCTACAAAAGGGTATTCACACACACCACATATGCACACAAACTTCCCTCTCCTTCCCCCTTTGCAAGAGGGCTCCACAGCACTTCAAAGGAACTTTGCCCCCAAACATCACAAAGCAGCATGATACAGCCTGACTGCAGCAGAAATGCTGGTGTAGAGGAAAACTCTGTAGGCTTTGTATATTGCTTCCTCTGGGAAAGCTAAGAAGGAACAAGATTGGGACTGAGACACAGAAGTGACAGATGGAGATACTAAAGAGGAAAAAGTGCTGTGACAGTGAGATGAGAGTAAGAAAGATAAGTGGCAGTGAAAAACCAAAGGCAGCTAAGGGAAATGGTCAAATTTAGAAAACAGGTTGTGGAGGAAAACAGAAAACACACAAATAAAAGATGTGACTGAAAAAGAAATTGTAAAAAAAGAGAGAGAGAGAGAGAGAGAGAGAGAGAGAGAGAGAGAGAGAGAAGTTCTAGAAACAATAGTGAGCTTTGATACGGAAGGCAAAAAAAGGCCTGCAAGTAGGAGTAAATAAACTGAACTTTCAAGCAAGACATAAAGAGAGTCTTTGTAATGTGGACTGAGACAACAGAAGAAACAGGAGACCAAGAACAGATTGTGAGCAGAACAGCTTGAGGTACTTCTGTACAGCCAAGGGAGGATGTCATATAGCTGGAGATGGGGGAAGGGAGGCTGGGCTGCATGCCGAGGCTGCCTTGTTGGCGCAGCTCCTGGCTATGAGGTGCCCGAGCTGGAATGCGGCACCCCTCGTCTACATCAGCTGATCCTTCAGAAACGCCTTCATAGAACTACAACGGTCAAATGGAAAGCATGACAGACTGGCCAACTGTTTTCCAAGGACCTCCCACAGACAAAAATCCCTCGTACTGGTATCACCACTGGAGCCACTGGAGGGTTGGATTAAAATTTATTTTCAATTTATAGTGTGTCATTTTAATTTGACCATTTAAAAAAAGACACAACTACAAAAGTGGGTTTAAAACAGTGCCTCCTGAATAACAAAACACCTTTTTGTGTGGTATTCAGAACAGGACATGAGGGAGCATTTCATTGTGCTCATTGTCCTCCTGTGCCATGCGTAGGAGAGGAAGCCCCCCCGCCAGGTGGCAGGTTCTGGGCAAAGGGAGGCCACTGGCACCAAGCACTCGAATATGTTCCCAAAACAGGATTAACAGAGCCCACTATCCACTGAGGTCCAGCACTCTTGTTTGAACTTTATTCTACCCAAACACAATCATCATCATCTCTGCATGCCTAGTCAAGAAAGAAAAAGATTTTTGAAGCAAACTGAGAAGAGGAATATCAGAAAGAAGACAGAGAACAAAAAGAAAACATTCCTAGGAGAGAGGAAAATAGGCCAGTGCGTCTGGCAGCACAGCTTCCACATGACTGTGATTTGAGGAATAGATAAGTCCGACTTTTGAGCTTTCACAAGGTGCACTGTGTGTGTGATAGAGTCAATCTAATTTGCGCTGAAAATCTGTGGGAGTTGTTTTAAAAGCAAACAACATACTCTCCCCAAAGGAAACAATGTCATACTCAATAGCAAACAATTAACGACTCATTTGCACGTTTTCCTATTGAAGTGATGTCTTCTTGGACTGACTAATACTCCAAGCAAAGAGGTGAGCAAATTCATTACTCAGCACAATATTGTACAATCAGGGCAATTAAGTGGGGGATTTATATTACTTGGCTGCCCTCAAATGCAAGAAAGCCTTCCCTAAGATGTACATTAATATATTTCATGGTGGTTTGACACATTGCTTTAAGAAGTAACAAAAACCATTGACTTCCCAGTAAGAGTAGCGTTGGCAGGGAAAGAGAGATACCCCTTAATGACGGAACAAAGGCATAAATGCTCTGATATCAAATAAACAAGCTGGTAGCCAAAACACTTCCTCACATCCTCGGGGCATTTGAAACTTTCCCAAAATATAAGCAAGTCAACCAGCTGTGGTATGTCTACCAAGACATACGATAACGAATATTTGCTTAAAGAGCAGAATCTCAGCTCTAATTCAAAAACACTACTTTTCAGCCATTTTTATTCACTGACACCTATTTTGAGGGGCTCCAATTAAATTGTACAAATACATGTAATAATAAATAAGTTTATAGTTTTTGTTGAGAATCCTTTGTAGGAAATGACTGCATGAAGTTTGACACCCATAAACATCACTAAAGAATGGAAAAAAGACGCAATTTCACCCCGGGATTAATAAAATACTCTGATTCTGAATGGGTTGCCTCTTCTGTGATGTTTTGCCAGCCCTTTCAGCTCTCTTCAGTAGTTGTTTGCTTGTTGCTCTTCTTGCCTATAGTTTGTCTCCAGCGAGTAAAATGCAGCTTGACTGGGCTGACACCAGGTGATTAATTTGCCACTACAGATCATTCCCTATCTTTGCCTTCAAAAACTCCCAGGTTGGTTTCACAGTATGTTTTGGGTCACTGTCCAGCTGCACTGTGAAATGCCATCCAGTCACTTTGCTGCATTTGATTGAATCTGAGCAGAAAGTACAGTTCTATATGCTTCAGACAAGACAATTCATCTGACTGCTTCTGACCCTGCATCATGCTGCCTCCAGTTGTTTCCGGATCTTGAGTCATTCCGAATCTTTTTTACCACTGAAAGAAATCTGCGATTATCCACCACAGTTGTCTTCAACAGACATCCAGGATCTTTTGATGTTGCCAAGCCCACCAGTGCGTTCTCAAAATGTGCCAAACTGTTTATTTGGCCACTTGTAGCGTTCCTGCTATGCTATCTACTGATGGATTTGTTGTGATTTTGGCTAAGGATAGCCTGCATTCAGAGCTCCTTTGACTACATGTTGTGGTTTCACAGCAACAGCTTCCAAATGCATATCCCAAAATTCAACTTATGGCCTTATAACTACTTAATTTATTAGGAAATAATCAAGAAATAGCCCACACCTTTACATGAAACAGCCTTAAAGTTAACTGTCTAAATGCCTCCATGTCCCCTAAAAGCACAAAAAAATGGCTGTAATATCAATGTAATATTTTCATTCAATCCCTCAAATTAACAGTCTTCACCTTATGCCCATATTCATGATATTACTATAACATGAAAATGTTGTACACATTATAAAAAAAAAGATCAGTCTGCTAACATGTATGGACCTAACTATATTTTTAGTAGCCAGCCAGATTCTGATAACAACAACATTCTTTACAAATACTCTGTGTACCTCTTTCAGTCACTATTTGCGTGTAAGCATAACTAAAGCAGCTGACCTACCTACAACTGTGGTTTATGGAGCAAACAAATTCAGTAAATCCATTCAGAAAACAGCTGACCTGTAGTGGTCAGCTGGGTATACAACATCATACACACTAGCACTCATCTGCCAGAGAGCAAATCAGTCACAGCTTCAATAGTGTGTAAATATGCACACTTAAAAACTGCAGGCAGTGAGAAACAGCGTCTGCAGTCAATGCGCTTCATCTGGTATACAACTGACGGTTCTTTGACGTGTTTCAAATCAGTGCAAGGAATTGATGGCTGATGACAAAAACTCATAAAACTCAGCATGTAACAGCCTTTCACAGTCACCATCTCACAGTCTTCTGTAGTCCGCACATGAAATCTTTCAGGTTGTTTATTTAAAATATACTTTAAATAGGGATACACTCAAGACATCAGCTTCAAGTTGTTCAAAGTTTACTGCAAAAGTTTCTACAAGATTTAAAAATACTAAAGGCTGATAAATAAATTATTTAAAAAAAAAATTGTATACCATACCTCCAGCTTAGAAAAAAATGGAATGACATCAGTAAAAGTCAAGATGCCTGGGATTAATATAAATATACAGAGCATTATACTTAAAAGCAGACTGTGTTTTTATATAAAGTCTAAATTTATTAATCATCTACACTTGTAAAAGGTTTGCAACTACAGAAGGTCCTACTGAAAATCAGGCTACATTGAGAATTAGACCTTTTGAATAGGTTAACCTTTGAATGTGATTAATTGACTTAAAATGTCACTGCATGCAATATTGCTGAGAGGCTTTTAAATAAGTGTCTGTTGCCAGGGCTTTTAAGAAAGTGTTTTGCAGGGAGATGGAGAAACAGGAAATTTGTGGCTGTTTTTTAAGATTCTGCAAAAAACTAAAGGACGTGCTTCTTTCGTGGATGAGCTGAAAAATGCCAGTAAAAGCTGCGCTTCATCCAAGGCTCAGTGGAGCACAGCAGCCAGATGATGAAAGGCTTTATTCATACAGAGTGACAACAAATAGATTCTTTTCCAGCTACAGTTCTCTGAAGCTCCCCTTTGAGGACAAAGGACAAAACATTTTGAATGCTGCCATCACACATGACCCAAACTACCATGTAAAAATGTTCAAAATCTCATGGACAACGCATGACCAACTGAACAAAGCCAACTTGCATGCTCAAAAGCTTGTATCATGGCAGTCCAGCTTTGGCATCAGCTGGGGAGAAACATACTGTATTGCATATTTAGTTACTCAATCCATTCACAAAAGGTCGAGCCAACTTGTTCTCAGAAAAAAGAAAGAGGAGGTCCACAGGTTCAGGGAGAGACACAGGAGAGGGGAGGAGTCGAGGGCTCAAGAATGCACACTTTAAAAAAAAAAAGTCTTTGGCTAGACAGCACCATCATCACAGCAGCTCCACATCAGAAATGAGACAATGGAAGATTCTTTGTGCTCAGTGCTCAACTGGAAAAAGTAGAATGCCGCCTACCACTAAGTGCATTTTTAAAAAAATTTCTTCCTCAAACTGATTTTTTGCCTCTTTCTTTCTTTTTTGGATATACACTTATTTGGTTTCTTGAGAAGGCTGGTACCACACTGAGTAAATATTAATCTGCAGCCAGGATATGATTAGTTTAGCTTAGTATGAAGACTAGAAACAAAGGAAAACATCTGGCCTGGCTCTGTCGAAAGGTGAAAAGTCCACCTACATGCACCTCTATATTACAGGGAGACTTGACACAAAGTTGCCAGCAAATACTCTAGAAAGTCACCGAGCCAAGAAACAGTCCCGCACATAACTGTAATAAAATCATAAATTGTCATTTTTACACTCTGGTTTGTGCCCAGACTAAACAAATGAAATACAGTAAAAAGGATAGTTTAGTGAGCTGCAATTCTGGTAAACAGTTATCAGAATTATATTAATCATCTCGTACAACTTTTTGCCAAAGGATCAAAGAGATTTTTGCATGTGTGTGTATGTATGTGCTGATCTGTCTCCAGAGAAGTCCAAATGGCAATAATGACTCATACAAAAGCACAACAACACACAACAGGTAGCACCAGATGATGGAAAAGATCTAACAGAACACAGATTTGCAATATTGTATTCCATATTACTTGTGCCATCTGTCCATATAGGTTTTATATGTCAGGTCAACTAGGTATATAATGAAGCTCAGACCTGTAAAGTGACATTTTTCTTGCCCAGTTGAGTGCAATGACGCATCCCAGCAAACAGGACAGTTTACTTCCTGCTTCACTCATTACCCTTCTCTTTACTCCTGCTATTTCTCACATGAGGCAAACAGAACCATGACAACTGCCTCATCAGCCTCCAACCGCTTCATTAGTGTTTCAATTACCTGGGTGCTGACAGTTCGTGTCCCATCTGTGGCTTCCACTGTCAGGTTGTAACTTGATTTCTGCTCAGCGTCCAGGGGCCGTGCTACAATCAAGGTTCCGCTGGCCTTGCCCACGTCAAAGCGGCTGTCATAATTACCACCTGTGGAAGAAACAATTTTTTGTACAAACAAGGAAAGACTAAAGATTAGAGACAAATCGTCACTTAAATGTGTGCATGTAGCAAGGTTACACAAACAATAAATGAGGTCGCTGAGATGGACATGTAAACATCAATTTTCTTCTTTGCTGGAGTCGAAGATAATAATGAACAAATAAATGTATGCTGATGTTACTATCGATAAAAATTTGCTGTTTTATCAGGACATTTCCCACATAATAGCCATTTCATGCAATTACACCAAAACACCAAAAGTATGATTACAAAAAGACAAGGTGATGATTGGATAACAACACAATAGACATTATATAAAGGGATTCTTGATGCTCACAAACTGGAGCTCTTATTCACACAAAGAATGGAGAGGTGGGTTTTTTAACTCCAATGAGACTCTTAATCAGGTTGTAGGTTTAAGGGGAAAAATGTGGCACAACATCAATCCCATAGCACAACACAATTCAACCACAGCCAGCAGGCAGCACCAACAGACAATGCAGGATGATCTCTTAATACAGCACAGCCTATTAGGAGATCCCAGCAGATACCTTCTGCTGTACAGTTGTGGTCACAAGCCATCTGAAGGATGTAAAACATCTCAGTATCCTCTATGCCGTCTTGCAAATATCCAACCAAATAGAACATTCCAGAGAAAAAAAGGGAAAGCAGTGAAAGAGCACAGAGAAAGAAGAGAAGAAAAGAGATGTGTCAGTCTGACATTGATTAGAGGGAAGACAGGCTGGGAGGAAGGGAGAAGAGGCAAGCATTTCCAAACAGTCTTCTTAAATCTTCTCATGCACACAGTGCCTACCATAAGTTTTTTTAAAAAACGAAAATGAGGATGAATCATGTTTAACGCTTCAAAATACAGCTGCTATTTAAAAACTGTTAGGAAATATACTGCATGTCAACTGCCTCACACAAAAAAAGATAGGAAAGGTATCAATATTTATTGATTATGGCCGACTGATTCATGATGCAATTCAGTTATTTCAACACCTTTACAGAAGCAGTGAGCAGTAACTGCACAGGCAATAAAAGTGAGAAGAATGGCCTTACGTTTTCACACTGGCGAGTAAACTGCTTTAAAGATAAAGAGGCTGTTACACCTTCCTTTTAAGCGTATTTAGGCTGATTAAGGACCCGGAGCTTCCACAGAGCTTACATAAGATCTCTAATCTTTAGCTGAAAAACTGACTTTTTACTTTTTTTTATGTTTTGTTCATTTGAAATGATTTACATTCCACTTGGAGAGGTTATGTGCTTGTTTTGCTTGCCTACCAATAATATTTACCATGTATTAAAATCATCATACCAAAGTGAACCAATTTCACTTGAGCCGAAAGCTGAAACGGCAGTGACTGCAAAATAGTTAGCTTTAAGAGGTCATCAGCTTCAATGCTATTCGACATTATGGCTGGATTAACCTATGACCGCAATTAGTATTCTGCAATAAATAACCTATATTAGTGTGATGCTGGTCCATTTAAAAGTTACTTTTGTTCAGTTAGTGTTAGCTTCAATTCGAATAGATGTAGTTATGCTACCAGATAATTTACACTTTAATTCCTGATCCTACTTAAGCAATGCCATTGTATTTTTAAACAAGTCAAAAAATGGGCAAATGGGTAGTTACTTCATTTTGGGTGTGCAAGAGTAGTAATGTAGGCTAAAAATGGCTGCACGAATTTGACTTCTTAAATCCAATCTAACAACCCAAAGTCTTAATGCACTATAAGAAACATTTTGTCTTTTAAGTATTGTTCCATTTGCTCAGCAGTACCACACGCATACAATGCATTAGTCCTGAAGTGTTTTTCTACCAATAAAGCAATAACGTGACATTAAGCATTTACACAGCATACATGCACATAATATGAAATATGAACATAAAGGATGCACTACCTGTGATCTCAAACCATACAGGAACATCAGAGGATTCAGTGGCGACAACGCCCACCATGTGCGCCACAGGATCGCTTTCCATTACAGAAAAGGAGAAGGGGGACTCCTCAAAAAGCAGGGGAGCTGCGTCAGCAGGCACTTGTGGTTTGGGAATCCACTCGATATGCAAACGACAAGTGGAGGATTTCTGAGGACGCCCGTTGTCGACAGCTTTAATCTAATAGAGGCAGCAAATGAAAATCTGTGTTACACACTGATGTGCAATGCGTTTGCTCCAATTTATTTTCTGAACAACTCTTCAGGAGTTCATCTCCTCGAAACTCTTCAAATTATAAAAGCATTTCCATACTCTTGAGTCATCTGAATTAGAAAGCAGCACCTTTTGTGTGGAGTTCATTAATGAGTCAACCTTTTGAAGACTTCAGTGTCTTTTACTATTAACTGTTGCAACTCCTTGCAGCAGGAAACAGTATCACAATCACATTTACTGACCAAGTGTGTCGACACATACAAGGATTTTGACTCCAATAACACTGACTTGCAGTACTATCCAAACAAACAAACAAAAAAAGAGATATAAAACAACCATTGGAGACATAAGTCTGGATATGAATCAAAAACTCAAGAAAATTAGTGTTAGGTATCACCACCAAAAGTATTACCAAAATTTTAAGAGCCAGCTGGTTTGATGAAAATCCTGTGTTTTTGCCTTACAGGTGGAAAGATTGACAGATAGCATTCATTTTCACACACATAACACTTTTTTCCCCCCACAAATCTTAAGATACCCTGCAATACAACACGCATCATAATGCTTTGACACTGTGATAAAATTGTCAGCAACCAAAGTGCGATGTCGCATCAGTGGTTGAAAAATTAGCTCTTGATAACCACAGCTGTGGAATCACAGCAAAAAAAAAAAGAAATGTGAATCCTTAATCCTTATACTATCTTATAGCATGGAAAATGCTCCTTGAAATATTTTATTTATATGTTTTTTGTTAATTATTTTTTCTTTAAAAAAGTTTAAATTCAGCAGTGTTTGTACCAATTCGCATTCGGCCTTTCTTACAGACATTAAATAGCAGTTTTAAACACAAAAACCATGGTGGAGACAGAATGTGGGTTACAAAACTTGAGGAAATGAGAACTAAACAGTAAAACAACACAGAAGATTCTGTTGTAAAAATTTAGTGTTTACTGAGAGACTCTTAAACTGAGGACAGTGTGATACCCTGGGGTTACAGATACTCACCGTAAGAATGTCATATTCTCCAGCAGAAGAAAATTTTTTGGATGACACCAGACCTGTCTTAGGCTCGATGAAAAATTTTCCGTGTTCGTCCCCGTCCTCAATGCTGTAAGAGATCTCAGCATTCGGTCCCTCATCGCGATCTGACGCAATTACCCGATAGACCGGGTCCCTCTTCATGGCTCTCTCTCTCTCAGGCCTCTCCCGCTCAGGGAGTTGGATCTTGTAGATTTTCTCCAGAAACAATGGCCTGTGGTCATTCTCGTCGAGGACCTGGACGATGACGCGGACGGTGGTAGATTTAGGAGGAACACCATGGTCGGTGATGGTTATCTGAGGAGAAAACAACCGAGAACTCAAACTAAGAAATGTATTGGGGTGGCAACAAGAAGTTAAATGTCATCTGATACAGTGACCTTTAAGTCATTCATTCATATTATTCCGCTTATCCAATTCAGGGTAGTGGCAGTGCGCTGGAGCCTATCCCAGCTGTTATAGGGTGAAAGGGAGAGTACGCCGGTCTGTTGCAGAGCCAACATAAAGAGACAGACAACCATTCATGCTCACATTCATACCCATGGTGTGGGAGGAAGCCAGAGCACCTGAGAGCATGCAGACTCCACACAGAAGGGCCCGGGCTTGCCAGCCGCTGGATTCAAACCCAAACCCTCTTGCTGTGAGGTGACAGTGCTAATCACAGCACCGCTGTGCTGCCTATGACCTATAAGTCATACGTAATAATTCTTATCGCTTTAAGTCACAATGGCGTTAGTTTTGGAAGAGAAGGAAACAGTAATTAAAGGGTACATACAAATATTATGGGAACTTGTACAGATGGAGACACTTAAAAATTCCGCATTGTAAACCCCAAAATTAATTTACTAAAAAAATAATAGAGAAATACACTTTTTCACTTCATCACCCTTTTCTTCAAATCTCTTCTCAGTAAGTTGATTGACAGGCAATATTAAAGGGATAGTTTAGTTAATTTGAAGTGGAGTTGTATGAAGTACTCATTCATAGTCAGCATATCACCTCCAGCAGCACTACACCGTCATGCAAGCTTGTGGACAAAATAAATAGCAAAGCATATTCTAGCCACCTAAAAAAATATTTAGAACATTTTCACCATCACCGTTTACAAAAAAATTATTTTACTCCTCCAAAAATGGCCATTGCTGATCTATCTTCACCTCAGTCAGTTATTTTGTGTTATTCTGTGATTTTGATGCTTTCAAAGGTTATTTCCACCACGGTGGGTCACAAATACACATGTTCTGCTGTGTATAATGACTGATTTGAAAATGGAGTCTGGTGACTTCAAAGACAACAGTACAACAGCTTTAGTTTCTGGTTGTAAAGGACTGTCTGACAGAAAGATAAAGCAATGAAAAACAACAAAGACATAAACTGATACAGTTTTTCTTTTTTTTTATGTGAGCCTTTTAAGTAGCAAAAATATGCTTTTGTTGTATATTCCTGAACTTGCCAGCATGCACTGTGTCTGCTTCTCCAAACTGGAGTTGGTGTACCAACAGCCATCTACCGACTACTAATAAGTACCTCATACAACCACAATTCAAATAAATTAAACAACTCTTAAAATCAATTCCCTATTCTAAAAGAAAAGTTATGTGTTGTTCAGCATTCTTCTGTTGCTGGAGATCAGTTAGTCCAACAAGCCAGTCATGAAAAAAAAGCTTCTTCCTTGATTAAAAAAAACAAACATTTCTTGATGCTGTGAAATTGTCGATTTAAACTATTGAGTTTTGGTAAAAAAAAAACATTTATTTGTTCTGAAAAGTTTCTTGATCTAGGGGAAAAAATACATGTCTCCCTGTGATCATGGTAACGGTAGCTTTTATGGATGGGATACAAACAAGCCACCAGACCTAATTAGTTTTAATTAGCTGCACCTATCCAGTCTGCTAGCAGCAGCTGCACTGACTGCTCTGCATCAAGCATGCACACAAAGATTTTGAACTGCTAATAAACATTAAGGCTAAATGCTCTCAACTAAAGGCAGGAGGCTTTATTAAACCTGAGAATCATTTGGTATAAAAGACAGTGCTGAAAAACTGTATCAATAATGGGGCCCTAATTTAAGTCATGGTATCAAGCCTTACTGGTGGCACGCTAAGGCTTTGTAATTTCTGCTATGATATAACAAATTAGTGTGACTTTAGACATTTGAGCACACAGCCTGAGAAGCTTAATCAAAAAGAAAGAGCAACAAGCTGACCTAAAGTAACACAATTTTTACTGCGTCCTTGAAAAATGGACTCAGCGGCTGTGCGTCTGAGCACTGGACGAGATTTGAGCATTTCTGTCTTCAAGCTGCAAAATGCTATAGAAGGGCAGAACAAATGTCACAGTCATTTACAGCCATCTGCTAAGTACTTTACTAGGAGCAGTCATGAGTCCAGGGCCAGGAACACACCATTTGGTACTATAGTTTCAATTACCAAAGAAATGCGTTTTAGTTTTTCTCTCAGTGTCTCCAGCTGTCCATGCTACTGAAATGAGTAGAATTTATGCACGTATGCGGCAATAAACTGGATGGTGACTGTCTCTGTAAAGAATGACCTGTGATGAACATGTTCACTATGATCATGATTTTTTTAAGCTGAGGCCCAATATCCTTTATTCTATTAAAGACATTTTGCTTATATTTGGTGCCATTTCAAGCAGTGAATTTAAGTGGTCCAGCTACCCTATAGCTATAGCTCCTCCACTACCCATTACGATGCACATCTCTTTGGAACATTTATATCAAAAGCCTTTGTCTGATAATTAGACGAGCTACACAAAAGACGTTAGAGAGAAGATAAACCCGGGGTAGTCTCTCATGCATAAATACAGCAAAGCTGTGAAACTACAAACTAGAAAACTGAGACAACTTCTAAGACATTTTATACAAAATATTAAAATAGTATCTATATTGTTCTCATCTTAGCCGGTCTTAGATAAAACCTTTAAAGCAACAATTTTAAATAATAGAAAGAACAGAATTCCCTTAAACTCCCAGCCCAGGCCTTTTAACCCCAGGTCTGACAGTTTGTAACTTGGGTGATACAATCTCCTGTGAAAAGTGAGTTGCCAAATATACACAGAGTGGACTTCAGAAGACTTGAGCTACTGACGACACAAGATGCTGCAGCAGGGGACTGGTGTTAACAAGTTCCATCTTGCAGGCAGTCATGAGTAAGCAGTGTGCCCGGAAGCAAAAGCGGGGAAAGTGGACTGGGCTGCTAGCTACTACAACCGGGTCAGGCATTCCTTTTACACATTTGGTTAGGGGATAATAAATTAGACCTGCTCTAGCTTAGATAAAGTGCACATAAGGAGAGGAAATGTATAACACAGAATGGAAATTAAACAAGTCTTTTACGTACCGGCTCCCTAGTACAAAGTCTGTGTGATGTCCAATTCTGCAAGTTTGCTCAGATTTGATCACAGTGTGGGTTCCAGGTAAACTGAACGGAATTTTTCTATTAGTGATGTGACTGAAGAAAGCGACACTCACTGGCCACTTCATTAGATATGCCTTGCTATTAGGTTGTTATCCCTTTTTGGCTTCAAAATTACCTTAATTCTTTGTGGCATTGATTCAATGAGGTGCTGCAAATATTCCTCAGAGAATTTGGCCCATAATGACATAAAGATAGCAGATTTGTCAGATGCATATCTATGTGAATCTCTCACATCCCAAAGGTGTTAAGATCTGGTGACTGTCGAGGCCATTTGAGTGCAGTGAACTCATTGTTATGTTCAAGAAACCAGTTTGAGATTATTTGAGTTTTGTGATGTGACGTGTTATCCTGCTAGAAGCAGCCATCATAAAATGGGTAAACTGTGGTCATAGAGGGGTGGACATGGTCATTTAAATGATGCTCAATTGGTATTAAGGGGCCCAAAGTGTGCCAAGAAAATATCTTCCACACCACTACACCACCAACAGCCTGAACTGTTAATACAATCCAGGATGGAGCCATGATTTCATGTTGTTTAATTCAAATTTTGACCCTACCATCCAAATATCACAGCAGAAAGTGCATCTTATCAGACCAGGAAACATTTTTCCAGTTGTCTATTGTCCAATTTTGGTGAGCCAGTGCAAATTATACAATGTGTTACCCATTCTTAGCTGACTGTGGTAACCTGCCACTGTTGTCCATCTACTTCAAGGTTCGACATGTTGTGCATTCATAGATGATCTTCTGCATACACTGGTTCTCACGAGTGGTTATTTGGGTTATTGTTGCATTCCTTCACTGAATATTTTCTCTTTTACTGAACATTCTCTGTAAACCCTAGAGATGGTTGTGTGGAAAAATAGCAATTGATCAGCAGTTTCTAAAACACTCTGACCAGTATGGCTGGCACTATCAACCATTTCATAATCACTTCTGCAGGTCATCTCTACATACCTAAATGCACTGACTTGCTGCTTTGTTCATTAACAGATATTTCTACTAATGAACAGTTAAACAGATATACCTTATGAACCAGTCAGTGAGTGTGCCTTCTGCTGTGTGCTACATGTAAGAAAATATAACTTTAGACACTGTCTTTCTGTTTTTGGCCCTGATTCAATACACTAAAGTTAGGAAGTTGAATGGTTAAAAAGTGAACAGAGGATGTGTAAGTGAATGAATTTTATTTAGCTGAAACACGTATAGCACTACAATGTCTGCTTTTGTGGGCAATAAGATTAATTATTTGTATGAAGATAAAGATTCTATGATTTGTCACGTGAGCCACTGACATGCTGTGTACCAGTACACGTCTCTTCTTGAACCACAAACCACTTGGGTTAACAGAGGTCACTGCCGCTGCTCAGCAAATGTTGCTGTTTATTTAAACTGGATTTAAGCTTTAAACTAATAATTTAACTTTCACACCTACTTTAACACCATACTGGCAATTGTTTGTTTAGAAATGATGGGTTCTGAAAGCAAATGACGTGAATTAGATTTTTTGTTGTTGTTTTTTTATTGCCATTTGATATATTTACTAATTAATCCGAAAAAGTGAGCTAGGTAAGATCTAACTGCTTGCTGGGATGGGCTTCAGACAACAGATGCAAAAAGTCCATTCATCTCTGCTTTTACATTTCTAGTATGTTCCCTACAGTCCCAGGCCTGAAACCTCTGCATGTCCTGGCATGTCCCACTTTTGCTATTTACCCACCCCCTCCTTCCTCGGACGAAGGCCTCTGATCCTGCCGCTAGAGCCCACACTCAGATCTATCGAGAGCAGCTTTGCCTTTTCTCAAATTCCCCCACTGCCTTTCTGCTTTTAGTCCTCTCTCTCTCTCTTTCTCACACAGGCACACGACAACAACCAACCCCCATCCATCTCATCATAAAAGCTGAAGGCCCCCTGTGCTCCCTCAAACTCTTTTTGGCATTTGGTGCAAACAATGCTGACACAGCCCCCACCCTAATTGCACCACATGTTCCACATGGCCCCACATGTTTGGTTTCTTCTCCTACAACAGGCTAGTACAAAAACTTCAGGACTAGTTAGGAGTTCAATTTGATTTGCTCTGCTTGCATCCAGGCGCCAAGTTGTTGGGTTTAAGGATCTGTGCTGCTCCACCAATGTGCAACCCAATAAAGAGCTTCCTCCTGAATTTATAATAACCTACATGCAATGAGCACTATGCACAAACTTCTTAAGTTGCTATAGTTACATAGCTCTTTTAAGGCTCCGCTTACTCCACCACTTTCTACATATAACGATAAAAGGACACTTGCTTAATCTATCCCAACAACTCATATTCACATTACAAAAGAATGTGCAAGAAACACTTTTAATTGGTTATTTTTTTCTGGAAAGTTCTTTTGCTTTACTAAAATAAAGTATCTCATTAAATTATAATAATGAACATTGCAGAGAAGTGCAAGAATATTAGCATAAAGACAATAGGAGTGTTGGGTTTGGCATAACATTAAAGCCCACAAGAGTTTGAGCCGAGTGTTTTATGTGGTTATTAAATGTCTGTCTGGAGGCATTTTGTCAAATGAGACAAATGAACAAAATTCATGAACTCAGCCTTAGCGGAAATTCACTAGAGCTATTTCAACTTACTAATTTAAAAGCTTTATCCACATGTTGGAACTAGCAATTCTACTTTTACCGGAAACCACTGGCTGCAGGAGCTGTGGGTTTTTTGGCCTTGATAACATATAGTCCACCCACAGCCAGCAAGTATAGTACAAAACATTTCTCCTCTTGCATTTACTTCATTCTTCAGCAAGGAATTTCCATGAAGGAGTACAGTCCTCCCCTATTCTCCACTTTTATCCCTATCATTTACTTCAGTCATGTAATGCAATTAGTGCAGTGTAGTGTACAATCGGAGTATGAAATACGACCCTGCTCACCCACCAGATGCACCAGCATTAACTGTCACCCAGAGCTCACTGAACTTCTAACAATAATTAAAAGGCGTCAGATCTGCTCCCCGTCAGTACCGGAAACACAATTAAAAGAGCTATTATCAACCTCGGCTCTGCGGTGAGAGAGAGGGAGGGAGCGCACGGAGCAGTGCTCAATTAAAATCCACAAGTTCAGACGTTGGTCTGTTGGTTTGACAGCAGCTTCCTGTCCCAGCTTGCTCTATCCACGAGATGGAACACTGGGAAAGAACAAAGCAGCAGTCACCAGGATCTCCAACGCACCTCCTACATCTCACTCCTACTCCATCCGAAACTCACCACAAGGAGAAATTATTCTGAAAGGACCACTCTTGCATATACAAGAAGACGTTTTTGTTGGCAACATGTGGCAGGCAGCCAAAGTTGACTTCAAATGCCAAACCACAGAGAAGGAAAATGTCCAGTTTTCCAGTGCACTTTTTTTTTTTTTAATTTTTACAAATATTAAAAAGTGACAGTTGTTTCTTTAGAGTGGAAAATAAGCCAAAATATGGCGCTTACCTCAAGAATGTGTTCATCTTGTTGCTCTCTGTCCAGTTTCCTTGAAGTAGTTGTAACCAAACCTGTATGAGAATCAACACCACCATTAATTATACAAAAAATAAATAAATTATGGAAAGTAACAATCAAATGAAAACAATTTTGCATTGTTTGCTCAGGTTTGGTCATTTTTGTGGTAAAGCAACCATTAATTACCAATTTTAAGATAACACTATACAAACCATGACCTCTAAAAAATAATATATTGATATGGCAATAATACACACAGGCATAAATAATCCAATCCTGGAAATTATTTGGTTGACACTCCACACTGGACACAGTAGTATAGCATCTCCTTGCTGATGGCAGAAGGCAGGCCTTGTAACTCTTATCAGTTTATCTTGTGCACCTTTCGCTGTCCATTTAGTAGAACTCTTCATTTTGTATACTCTTATATAGTTATGGTTAGAGACTCTGACCTTTTGTATTGAGTTTAATTAATTTGTCAAAACAACTCCTCTTAATAACGGAATTCAGGTATTTCATTCAGACCTATTGCCAAAGGTGTATAAAATCGAGCACCTAGCCGTGCAGTCTGCCTTTACAAACATTTGTCAAAGAATGCATTGATCAAAAGAGCTCACTAATTTCAAGCATGGTACTGTAATAGGACACCACAGTTCTAATAAATCAGTTTGTGACATTTCTTGTGACATCTCCTTGATATTCAATAATCAACTGTAAGTGGTATTATTGATAAGCGGGAAAATTTAGGAACAACACTAACAAAGTGTCAGACTACATTAAGTTACAGAGCGGGGTCGCCCAGTGCTAAGGTGCAAAGTACATAAATGTCACCAATTCTCTGCTGACTCAATAGCCACATTGTTCCAAACTTCCTCTGGCATTAATATCAGCTAAAAAAACTGTGAGCAGCGAGCTTCATGACATGGGCTTCCATGGCTGAACAGCTGGATGCAAGCCTTACACCAAGCCAAACATCGGATGGAGTGGTGTAAAGCATGCCACCACTGGACTCTGGAGCAGTGGAAACATGTTAATTGGTGTGTGGCAGTCTGATGGACAAGTCTGGGCTTGGTGAATGTCAGGAGAACGTTACTTGCCTGACTGCACTGTGCCACCTGTAAAGTTTGGTAAAGAACGGATAATGGTTCGGGGTTGGTTTTCTGGGGTTGGCCTGGACTGGACCCCTTACTTCCAGTGAAGAGAACTCTTACCAAAACATTTTGGACAACTCTTTGCTGTCACTCTGTGGGAACAGTTTGGGGAAGACTCTTTTCCTGTTTAAGTATGACTGTGCCCCAGTGCACAAAGCAAGGTCTATCAAGGTATGGCTGGATGAGTTTGGTGTGAAGAACTTGATAAAAAAACTTGACTGGCCCGCACAGAGCCTTGACCTCAACCCAATCCAACACCTTCAAATATCATAATTTATAACTAACAGAAATTAAGGGGTCTGTGTCCAAAATATCACATGATGATAGTTAATAGATTTCTTTAAACTCTCAAGTATCAACAAAATTATTCTTTTTCATTACAAAAATGCCAAAGTTCTAACCAAAGTTGCCAGTTTTGACTGATTTATAAAAAAATAAAATAAAAATTAAAAAACTGAGTGACAACCCTAGTGGTACCTCATCAGTCAGCCACAGGCGCATCTGAATCAGTGTGGACCCTGTGGTCTTCCTTGTTTCTGGTCTAGCTAGTTGCCAGACAGCCCAATATACTTACTTATGTATGTGAAATATCACACAGACCTGCAAATAGTGCTCCAACAGCAACATTGCCTTGGCACCCTTTTATACATCACCTGCAGGCCTGAGTGCTTATGAAAGAGAAAAAACTTTTGAAAAGATCCTGCTGCTATTTGAGGTGTTTCAACAGTCTTTCTGAATGCTAATATTCAGTTTAAGTAGGGTGATAGATGTTGTGTGACATCAATCACAGAAAGGAAACCTTGTTACGCCAGGCTTTGACAAAAGTGAAAATAAAGAAAACTGGAATCTTGAGTTCTTGACTAATCTAATTCTCAATCAAATTCCCAAACAAGAGAAGAAAAGAGAAAGAAGTGAGAGGGTATTGCTACAATATAGGCAGCATTCTGTTCTCACTCCCAATGTAATTGCAACTCTGCAAAGACACTGAGTGTAGAGTAGACATGCCAACTTCAACCGCACCAGAGCTGCCTGCTTGCCACACTGCGCCTGATTAGCATAAAGCAAAGGATTTCCGAAACCCAAACCCATCAATGGCACATATGCCTATAACAAGAATAGCAGGCCACAACTTACAGCTCCTGAAATAGCCCTCCCTAGCTCTGCGATTCATGGATATGAGTGAGTTGCTTTTGCTCCCTCGTCTTATGCACTTCTTCTTAGGCTTTATTTAATCTTCACACTAAGCTGCAGAGACATACATCTGCTGATATTTGGTTAGAAAAAAAACATGAAATAACACTTTTCATGAAGCCTTCTTAACTTATTGCCCTTCTTAACTAATGTGGTTTTATATTAATGTGCAACTAATTTAAATTTTACATTACTACAAAATAGTGGCAATGTGTATATGAGTGACGCATCTAAAATAACACCTGACTCAATACCCGCTTTCTCCTCACTGTTACTTATGACACCACCAGCACTGACAAAACCAATCAGGTTTAGTAAATTTATATGACCTGCCGGGGTTACTCTTGCCTGATTTCTGCAAAAGTTAGGATTGGATCAGCATGGGTTAGATGGGTTTGTATGCCATAGATTATTATTATCATCAAAACAGGCCACACTGACTAATTATTCATGTGCTTTAGCAAGGCTGGAGATGATAGATGGTAATGTTTTTAAGCTCCCCTGCGTGCTTTGTTAGGTAAGCCTTCTCTCTGAACACGTATTGTGCAGCAGAATACAGATGACATCATTAACCACACTACATTTGGACGTGTAATTTATAATATCTCTGCAAATCAGCTGCCTAATCAAACCAAAGCAAGGTGTCATAAAACCTGCTTGTAATGCAAATTGCATAAATCCATGCAGTGCGTCTTTGCAGCAACAAACGCAACATATGAAAAACCAGTGCAAACAAAAGCAATGATCGCAACGCCAATCTGTAAATTAAAGATTGCAGATGTGCTTTGCACAGAACTACCATTTCACAAATATCAATGCAGCAGCTGTAGCAGGCACACTTGAAGATTACATAATGACACAAGTTTAACATTATTAGCGGTTTCCTTTTTTGCACAAGAGCATTTTCAAAAATGGTGTATATTTTTGTTCACTTATAAGCTTCCTCTTTTTTTAAATAACTTGAAGTACTGCTATATAAAAGGGATGGAAAACTTATTTTAGAAAATGAGATGAAAAGAACGCACAGGGTGAAGAACTTCTGAACTCCAACCCTAACTTTAAAAAGAAGAACCAAAATTTATGTGGTCCTTATTTAATTGTGGTTATTTGCTACACTAAAAATAACAACAGCTAAAGCTCTCAGGTCATTAAAATGCTCAGATTTCATTAAACGAAATTTTTATTGGACCATACCACACACACTTCACATTGTTTGGTAGGGCCCAGACAGGAGGTCGCACTGTAAAAGCATTTCAAGAATACAGTTCAAATAAAAATGACAGTCCTCTTACACAGGAACCAAATAACTTTAATCATTTAATGTGCAAAAGTGCCCCTTTTCAAAGAATCTTAACTAATGATTATTTTCATTAACATTTCGATTTTGTGAGTTATTTTAGCAATTATGTGTGCTTTTCAAACCCTATGATGTCCATAAATGTCAAAAATCCCAAATTCAAAGTCATATTACTTAATTTATCCACAAAAGGTTAAAAAATGTAGTAAAATGACTTTAAAAAATATTAGTCAAAACAGCTACTTTGTTTTTTTCTGTTAATATAGTAATTAGTGCATTCAGCTCTAAAATTGTCAGGTGGTTTCAGAGCAATGCATCTCGGCTTAAGTTGCTTGATATCAGAAACTTGTCAATATTTAGTCCTTGGTGTAACTGATTTCTGTGAGTGAGGGTATTTGATTTTCCCAGCCAATCACAGCACACTATTTGAGTTTAACTTGTTTTTAAGTCAATGACTTGCAGCCATGTAAAAATACTGGCTTTGCAGAGTTTTAAAAACAGAGCAAAGTAAACACAAACTACGATGGTGTGCGTGCATACAGTCTCCACTTCTTCTTTTACTTCACCTTCTTCTTCTATTGTTATTACACCTCCTTTGTTCCAGCATGTAGCCTGACAACAATGCTAGCCCCTCCCATGAAGCTAAATGGCTAATTGTTCATCCTTCCACGGTTCATTGGATTGGTTTAGAAACCACTTTTCCATGTCACAATGCCAGGCAAATCTGTTAAATCAATGAAGTAGACAGATGCAAAGGTTTGGACTCTGGCAAAAACTACATTTCAGAATTTTGATTGAGCATGAAACCAGCACCATTTTTGAGGTCTCTGACAGCGGACTCAAGCATAAAATGTGAAAAATATCTTGCTTCTGGTTTGGATGAGAAAAGCTATTTTAATGCAAGTTGTGTCGTGGTTTAAAATGCTTTTGTTCACTTCTGTTCCATTTATGTCTGACACGTTGCCAGCTCGCTGCCAGATAGATCTCTGACCGAGGGACTTGCCACCCACTCTAATACCACAATGCTGATATATCCCTTTGTTACACTTTCAAACATCTAAATCTAATTGAAATCCTCCTGCAGGGGCACACACTTACCAGGAAAGGCCCTTGAATACAAGACTCTGGTGTTCAGGTCTACAGAGGTGCATACCTCCACTCTATCACTATCTAAATGTTAAGGAACTGTAAAATGATTGGTTAGCAAGCCAGAGCTGACCAAAGACGTCTGCACTTTCAACCCACAGCCTTTGTCACT
>VUQH01025513.1:0-12151 GCA_015106775.1 Etroplus canarensis
TATATATATATGTGTGTATATATGTATGTATGTATGTATGTATGTATATATATATATATACACACACACATACACACCGATTATGACAAAGAGTAATTCATCAGTGGTTTTAAAAATTCAGGTTACAGCTGGAGACCACAAGAGTTTGACAACAAGGCAACACATGCAGACATTAGATGTTTCTTCAAACAAGTTTTCTTTTTGATACCATATTTGTTTTTTGTCTCATAGCTTCAGTAATCCTTATATTACACTGTACAACTAAATTAGTAATTCCTAGATGTAAACAAACATGCAGCACCACAATAGTAGCAGGCAAGAAGGTTTGATGTGTCTTCGACACTTTATTGTAATGAGAATAAGGGAAGACGATTTAGATATAAATTTAAAAGAAAGAAATTAAAGCCTATGATGAATTTTATTCCTTTAAAGGACACACCACTGAAAATGAAAAATCAAAGAATTCTCATAATTCCAAGAAAGCTGATGACAGAAATGAAATTTTAAATGTGAAGCAGAAACACAACAAAAACAGGATGCAAAGACAAGACCTGAAAACTCATGACCATAAACATCAGCCAGCATTCACACACAGGGCTACCTGGGAGCAATGAATACATGTCCTTCAGACTCAAAAGTGTTTGGCAGCAGTGATTCAAAATCTGCAACAGAAAGGGGAAGATTATCCGGGAAGAGCAGTGGGCAGAGCAGTGGGGAGTTGTGGGATAACAGCAGCTGTTCTTCAGAGGTGCGGGGACGCAGAAGGGAGTTTACCATAGCAACACTGAGGTATCATGAGAACACTAGCGTTAGCCAATATGGTGCCTAAAATGGAACCTGACTTTCAATGGAATACTGCTTTAGTTTCAGAAGCACTCACTCTTTTTGTTTAAGATTTGTTACTTTTTCTGATTGTGTCTGGTTTCAACCTAACATATTTCGGTTGTCGGAGAACTGACTTAACGGACGTGATTTGTCAGGAAGCAAGTTCTCAGACAGATTTTCCACAATGAGTGCTTTTAGATCAGGCAGGCATCAACATGGCCAACTATTGCAAGGGAGGTGGGTGAAGGTCCTGATGGAAGTGGTCACCCCTCAGACTGGCAGGAGAGAGGACTCAGAGAGACACATAATCAGAGGAAATGCATTGCATTGTGAAGGGCATGTCAAAGGGCAACTTCAGTGAATCTATCATAGACAAAACAGAACACAAAATATCAACCATCGGGTGAGTCTGCGATGAATCCGACATGTCATTTTCTCATTAAGTCATGACCTGTAAGTGTGTACAAAAAAGGAATTAAATATTCATTTGAAGAGCTAAAATAGAGTGCCCAGGTAGTTTTCCGCCCACAATGCCATGCACATCCGGGGTCAGGTTTATTGAGGAAGTGTTGGGTCATGCCCCTGGCAGTCTGAGGGGTGAGGAGGGGGGGAGACAAGCTGATGGAGACAGGGAGTACAGAAGGACGACATAGGAGTGAGGCACCATGTCAAGTGGCACCCTGACACCTGGAGATATGGGAGGACCTGAGAGGGCAGGACACAGCTCAGCCCTGTGGGGACAGTCTGGAAGCTGCAATGTTTCCAGCCACAAGGTACTATGGCAGCTAACGAACAACAAATGTTAAAAGGGTTTTATATAAATAGCTATCTTTAAAAATTTCTGTAAGAGATCCTTATTACACTGCAAATAAATACTAGTACCGTCTATAGCTGATATATCGTTATAGCTAGGGTGTGATCTTTGTTTATACCTTCCTACAATGATACAGCAAATAATTATAGATCTTTTACTGTATGCAGGGCTCAATACGCCCAAATGGCAATAGCGATTACACACAAAACCTAAATATAAATATATATTTAATTAATTAGATAGCTGTCAGTACCTGAGCCTTAGTGTTAGAAATAGTTTAGACATTTAGAAACTACACTGCAAGAAAAAGAGAAGAGAAGGATGAGAGCTTAAGAGAAATGGAGAAGGGAAAGAAGAGGAAAAATTTCGGAAAAGCAAGAAATGTAGTCAAAAAAAATGAATTGAGGCAGAGTAAAGAAGGTAGACAAGTTGTTTGGAGCTATCTAACAAAGGAAAAGGATTGAGGAAGGAGCAAAAGACAAGATTTAACAGAAAACATGAATATCTGTCTTCCTTGGGTACAGCTGTTTATTTTTTGGCTTCTGGAGCAGTGGATATGAGGGAAGGTGGTCAAGGTTGGGGGTTGGAGGCACCATTGTGAGAAATGTGGGATCTGAGCTGCAGCAAGAGAGTGAGAAGGAAGAGGAGGAGGGATTAGAGGAAAAGTGGAATAGAAAAAAGAGGAACAAGGGAGGAAATCCTGAAGGCAAGACGGGCAGGAACAGAGGCAAGCAGGCTAGGACAAGTGAGGGTAGGGAGGGGGCAGCGGGAGGAGGTTTAGGATGGGAGGTGAGGGAAGAGGAAGGAAGCGGTAGGGAATAGGAAGTAGAGGTAAGGAATGTGGACCAATATGGAGTATACTTGCCCTTGGTGTTTGGCACTGTGTGGATCCATCAGAGAAGGAGTGAGCAAGAAAAGAAACAGGGGATTGGGTGGGAAGGGGGTATCACAGACAATATTTTATTCAATTACTGTTTGAATAAAAATATTGTTTTCTTAAAAGAAATAAAACAAAGTCAAACAAGACAAGAGAGAAAATAAATGAAGAGCAAACATCTTATTTGCGAGAGCAAACGAGGAAACAGAAACCAACGGAATAAGAAAAAAATGTGATAATCTAGGAAAAAAACAGTAAGGACAAACCAGTAATTATGAGAGATAACCATGGTGGAAAATAATCAAATGTACCAGGAAAAGAGGGAAGTAACAGGGTCTGGACAAAGAAAGAATGAGAGAGACAACATGTGTCCCCATTCAGACCCACAAAAAAACCCAAACTCCCACAATTGACAAGCCAGAATCCCAGGCCATGTGGGAGTTTATCAGTCGAATGATTCCAAAGCTGAGAAACATCTCACACGTTTTAACAGAAAAGAAATAAAAATCACACACATAACAGAAGGAAAAGTTCCCCAAATCATAAAAAAATCATCATAAGGAGTGAAAAGCATGCATGTTTTCACAGTTTTTCAGAACATCAAATACTTGGAACACAGATGCTTCAGAATCATTACTTGGTGGAGAAGAGGCGAGAGCATTTGGCAAAAAAAATAATAGCACAAAGGTCACCATTATTTTCACCTGAGTAACACAGTAAAACCACAGCTTTCACCTTTCTGTTAGTTCAGTTATTTTTTTTCTTCAGCCAGTGTGAAGAAAAAACATCACCATTTTTACAGCACAGCATGAAGACAGGAGGGAACGGGGGCAGAAAAGGAGTCTGGGGACTCAGGTATGATCCTGCCTATCAGAGAGCAAAGATAGAGTGGAGGAGAGGGGGGCCAGGGCAGGTGACTCCACTCGGACACTCCCTATGATGATGCTGAAGACCCAGGATAAAGGACTGAACCAGTATTTGTGAGAGAGAAGAGAAGAGAGGACAGAGAAAGAGTAGTAGAGACCGAGAGTAAAGGATGCTGGGTATACCCAAGAGTACTTACACTGCACCTGGAGGATCTGGTCACTTAGGTTGGCCTTGATGTGGTTCTCACTATATGTGGGTAGTACCAACCCTAGACTGAGGTAATAGGGCAGATACAGACACACAGGATAATATTATCCAAGACCATGATTTTCTAGTACAGAAAAACAAGCAGGTTTCTCTTTGTTTTTGTCACATATATACAGTCAGAAAAAATAAAGTAAGTACACCCCATGATTTAATAGCTTGTAGATCCACCTTTAGCAGCAATAACTTGAAGCAAATGCTTTCTGTATGACTTCATCAATCTTTCACATCATTGTGGAGGAATTCTGGCCCACTCTGCATTATAATGTTACTCCAGTTCATTGAGGTTTGCTGTCATTCGTTTTAGCACAGCTCTCTTAAGGTCCCACCGTAGCTTTTCAATCGAGGTGAGACCTGGACTTTGACTGGGTCATTGCAACACCTTGATTCTTTTCTTTTTCAGCCATTCTGTTGTACATTTGCCAGTGAGCTTGGGACCATTGTCCTGTCACATAAACCAGTTTCAGCCAAGCTTTAGCTTGGCATTTGATTCTAGAATACTTTGGTATACAGAGGAGTTTGATGGTTGACTCAATGACAGCAAGGTGCCCAGTTCCTGTGGCTGCAAAGCAAGCTACAGGACCATCACTCCTCCACCACTATGCTCGACAACTGGTATGGTACACTGTTCCATGTTTGGCAAAAAACAAACATGGAACAGTGTATTATGGCCAAACATTTCCACTTTGTTCTTGTTTGGCCAAAGGACATTGTTCCAATCTTGTGGTTTGTTCAAATGCAACATTGCAAAAACATAAGCAGTGCTGCCATGTTCTTTTTAGGGAAAATAAGCTTTCTCCTGGCAACCTTAGTCATACTCGTTTAGTTTTTTTTAATAGTACTATTATGAACTTCAACATTTACATGCTAACTGACGCCTGTAGAGCCAGAGATGTAGCTCTAGGGTTTTTTGCAAATCCTCTAAGCATTGCATTGTCTGACCTTGGGGTGAATTTGCTGGAATGCCCACTCCTGGGAAGATTGTGACATTGTGTTAACACACACCTGAATGTTCCAAACCAGCAAACTACCAAAACTGCTTTTTTAAATGGAGGTCATACTTGCTGATGATCATTTAATCAAGTGCATTTGATTAGCATCAACTTGCTACTACTTACCCTCTTCATCCCTATGGAAACAGTAAGGGTGTACTTTGTTTTTCAAATGAATGGACTATAATAATGGTGGATGCTCATATCAGTCTGGCCAATATTTCAAAAAATTAGGTCTCCGTATGTGGAAGAAATCCTTATTAGCTCAGTTTTAGACATTTGCCCTAGTCTTGGCTCTGTACAATGTCAAATTAACCTGTAAGAACCCAGACCTATTTTTCCTTAGGGACTTCACAAGTTAAGGTCAAGCATGAAGCTTTATAAGGAAGATTTTAGAACATGTAAAGTGTTTGTTATACGAATGTCACACTGGGTTCGTTAACCCTAACCCTAACCCTATGAGTTAAGGGGATAACCCTTTGGTCATCTCAGGCACACTATAAGCACAGCAGCTCAGCTGTTCAAACTTTCTGTGTGATGGGCAGCCAATCAGAAAAAAGTGGGCTTAAAAGGAGGGGAAAGTGCAGTGGATGAACTGAGGGGATGCATCAAAGCCTTCTGTAAGGCAAATAGGAATTATTAACTGTAACTCTAAATCATGCAAAACTACTTTAGTGTAGTCTAATAATAATAGCATAATATTAAAAATAATAAAAGTTCAATAATATTACAATACTACAATAATAATAGAAGAATATGGAGCTGGAAAAGAACATAACAGTTCAATTCACAAGTTGCCAAAAACATGCCATGAAATGATATCACTGCTTCTTTTACTTGTTGTATTTCTATTTTAAGTAGGTTAAAGCAGGTCATTAGACAGTGGAGAAAGCACTGCAAAGGCTTCTTACAGAATTTTTGACATTAAAAGGTGATTTTTGTTTGTATATTTGTTTATATGAGATGCATATAGAAAGTAACAATTAACATTAAAATTGTATTAGCTCATTTTCTTTAGGGAAATCACCGGCTTAGCTGATAAGGATCCACTATATTTACCAGCCAGTTATTTACTTGTTTATTTTTAATTTGGATCCCCATTAGCCACTATAGAGGAAGCAACAATATTTTCTGGGCTCCAAAGAAATCATTACATTCTAATATAAAATATCAGAAAACACCATCATTAAACAAATATGTAATGTAGTAAAATCCAAGACACAAAAAGAGGAAACAATAAATTAACAATTAAACTGACAATATTTACACCACAAGAACCCATGCATTGTATCAAATCCAAATGAAACAGTAAAAACAGGAGTAATTTGTCTGCCATGTGGTCCTGAGCAGTTAGTGTACAATCAGTTTATCAACGCTTTTGTTTTTCTGAAAACAGCTACTCCCTGCAGCTACAAATGATGCATGTAAAAGGAGTAAGAGTGACCCGAAGCAATAAAGAAGCTAAAAACTCAGGAGACCTAAGGGTTACGGCAGATTTTCGACTGTATGACTGACACCTATCACATTATTAAATACTATTTAAAGATATCATTAAAATAAAAGTATAGATTCAAATGCCCCTTTCTGCTTTGCAATGCATCATCTTTATGATATAATTTTTAAATCTTACATATGCATTAAATTACTAAATATTTAAAATCTTTTACCAAAGTGAAAGAGATGGAATTGCATGTCCCACCTCTTCATCTTTGTTGCCACACAAAGCTAAAATATAACTCTTAAGAGAATTAATGGACAGAGACAGAAAGTCGTGTGACAATATCTGTGGGTTTCAAGAAATATCTTACATTAAAATCCAGCTACAAGCTTGAAACTCTAGAATGTAGGATACATTACTGTGTGGAGCTTCGAATGTCAGGTTGTTTGAGTTTCACATACAAATTCTTAAATACACTTATATCCATTTGAGTTGGATATTAATAGGACTGTGCAACGAAAGCCTCATATGCACTCTGCCAGGACCAGGCACGCTGCCAGTAGATGTAATAAAAAACACAAATCAGGCATTTGTAGGACTACTGAATGTCATAAACTGTAATTTGCAGAGTGTTGCCTGGAGGAAATGTCATTACGATGCAACTTCAAATGTTCAACCAAGTTTTGAGATGAATAAACTATGCAGTTAATTTGTGCTTTGAGTACTACTGAGAATTTTTATATGAGAAAAAAAAGGCTTTTTAATTTTGGTAATTCAGATGAATTATTTATGCAAATGCAGAAGGCAAACTAGCAAGTTGCCTTTAATCAGTCTATTCTGGTTGTGTAAAACACGGCAGCTGCAGTTCACAAACATTACAGGTAGACGAGTAACAGCTGTCAAAACAGAAATCGGAGACTTGTGACACAAAATTGACGAACTGAAAGTATAAAAGTTGGATTTCACTCACTCGCTCAAGTTGTGCAATCTTTTTGTCTGAGTGTCAGATGACGCATGTTTGCATTTCCAACCTACCTGTAATCTGTACCCTCCACAGGTGTCCATGTGTATGTCCGCACAGCCTCATCAATGTATCTCTGTTGGCAACCACAAAAAGACTGATAAAGTAACCTTCACATCCTCAGCAGATATCTCCTCTCATAATTAGAGAGAAACAACAGATACTAAATATACTGAGTGATTCAGATTCATTACAACACAATTCAGGAAGGTGCTACTTTGGATCATGACTGAGTTTCATATATTGATGACTTGCCTCATCAACTGACTTAATGAGCGTCTTGATTTTCCTTTGCCCTGATTTGCCATCAATCATCTGTCGACGGATCTGAAAAGCAAGTGAAACATCGAGACTGTAGTGTGAGTATACTCAGTGAAACACGAAAATGAAAAACAAGTGACAATTAAAAGACTAAATTTAACACAAATAGCATGGAAAACAGATGGTGATAGCCATGATATTTCAGGGGAATCGTTTTGTACCTCCTCCTTGTTGCTGTCTTCCAGTTCTGCATCCAAAAAGTCCAGAGTGACGGGCTCCCTGAAGTTAATGATCTGAAAGCAGCAGAAGATGAAGGGGGAGGGTGAACATCAGTCAGTAAGAATAATGTCCATATTTAGCAACAGCAACTTTTTAGATGCGGGGAAGTGACAAAAGCTTGGCCTACCTTGGGCCGTAGGTTGGGATGTAGCAGCACATAACCATTTGGGTCGATGGCGAAGGTATAGCCATTAGCTCCAAGCTGTACAGCATAAATGTGAATCGTGAAATTATTCAATAATTTGTATGAAAGTGACATAAGACACATGCTCAGTTACATGCTCACTCTGTATGTAGGTGTCTTCTTTTTGATTTCGTTGATTGCAATGTCAACTCCCATGACTCCAAGGATGAGCTGACTCTGTATGCAGAAGACATAAAGTAATTATAAGCATTTTATCCACAGCTCCTGCCAGCATCAGAGAATCATACAGAGCTAGCAGCTATGCTGTGAGCGTGCTAAGAACATCTCTATGCCATCTCTAACTTATCACTTCGTGTGCAATCTGATTAGCACATATTTTCACAGTCTATCTTAAACTGAGTCGGTTTGCTGCTTTAAGCCTGTGTGATAAGCTCAGAGTAAATACTTTGGTCATGGATACTGAAAGCTGGATGCATCTGTGCTCTGTGGATGTTAATAGATAGTACAGATGAGTTGTTGTGATGTCTGTTGTCACCTCAGGGGGGAGGTGTTGCCTAGAAGAGCAGCAGATGGGTGGATGCCATTGCAAATGATTGATGATGGTCAAAAGCAAGAAATAAACCCTCAAATCCTCCTGCTACTCCTACTTGCATCTGTTTTTGAGTAACTTTATAAACCTAACCACCTGAATGTATGTAAAAAACTTTGTTTTAATCAAATAATGAGGTGAAATACAACCCATTTGCTTGCTGTTTAGAAAAGTGTAAAAGTGTGGTTATTTTAAAGTGTACATCTTTTCTTTGCAGTGTTGCTTTTACCTGAGAGCTTGCAGTGTCAGAAGTGAGGTTAAAGACTGGCATGGTACCGGTGATGACAAGGCCCAGACCCTAAATAAATACATTAAAAATTCAATTAATGGTATCCCTGAAGTACACGTTTCCGCTGCACAATTACAGTTTAAATATTTCACCAAAAAATGGTCTCAAGTCCCACCCGAAACATGAACAAAACAGTGTAACGGGAACGAAGGCAAGAGGTGGCCAGAAGAGTGGCCAAGGCTGCTGCAAACAAAAGTGGAGCCATCCCACACATACAATGGTGAAGTTTTCTGGCAGAACTTTTCTTTGCAGAAATAGCATTGTTGCCACATGGACATATTTAGCAAACCACCTGTTTAAATTGTCATTACCTTATGAGATTAAGAAAAAATATATCAATTTTGGACTTTTTGAATCAGTTCTGTGGTACATCGAAAACTTATTCTGAGTCCTAATAGCAGATATGCCCAAATAAGCAAATGATAGGGGTAACCATTGGGCTTACACGGATTTTGAAAGACCAAAAAAAAAAAAAAATTGAACTGCTTTCTGTGCCATCCAGTAGAAGTAGCCCCATATAAAAACAGTACAGCTTCACCACCGCTGTCTACTGCCATTGTATTAACCCCCAGCCTACTGGTGCACAGGGTAAACGCTGTAATGCCAAAATCACAAATATGTAAATAAATAATATATGACAAAATAATAAAATAATATACACACAACTCACTATTCAAAGTTCAAGAATTGTCAGTGATGGACAAAAAGTCTTAAACATATAAATGATTCTAAATTTTTGCTCACCAGTGCATCCTGGTAGACATTAGTCCACTGAACCTGTTTGGCTTTAGACCCAGCAAGCACCATCGGACGGCCCAAGACATCCAGGTACTCCTGTGATAATAAAAACACACATCTGCATGACTGTCTACAGTAAACACACATAATCAAACAGCCATTTATAATGCATGTCATGTACTGCCATTAAAGCAGAGAACAAGAAGAGCTTTGCGATGTTCATCTGTCATAAAACTACAAGACCCTGACCAGCCTCGTCTCTATCACCACATAAAGCAGCGGGCCACCAGCAGCAACCGCATCTCAGCCCTGCCGAGCCATAAAGCCTCCAGTCCTGAGCCACTCAAGGCCGTTTTTCATCATTATGAAGGAGCTATTAAAAACACATTAAGGGTGTCAATGGCACAACGTGCAGCCACGCCATTTTCCCAAAGGCTTTACTGTCAACGCTAGCACAGTGATAGTGTCCCACAGCGTTTGTGAATAGAGGTGAGGGGTTAAGTCTACTACTAATACATCATTTTCATTATTTTCTTTTGTTCTCCGGAGTCACCTCAAATAGCAGCTGGGATGTCTTTTTTTGTAAACAACCTATTGATCTGTGTCCTTTAGGAGATTGCTTGTAATTGGTAAAATTATTGAGTGAGTGATCTCATGACATAGGAAGGAACTGGAAAAAAGAATTCCAGAAAGAGAACAATCACCTTATAAAGACCAGAGAAGGAAAAACTGTTATATAATTAATATAACTGTGTATACTTCTACCAGCATTCATAATAGCTTCACTTTTTACTCAGTACCCTACTCAGCAGCCAGTGAGCCATGAAGTCATGTAGCACCACAATATAATTAAATGTAAAAGGATCAGCAAAAAAACAGCAGGTCTTCTGGGTTAAATGTTAATTTAATGATTTGTACATAATGACAAATTTCCATCCATTCAGCAGTGAAAAAGGAAATGTCATCACAAATGTATGACCCCTGACACCATCTACCCTTGATACACAAAAGGCGTGACCTGTGTAAGTACACAGCTATTTATTATGCTTTTGACCATTTGTTTTCCATCGTCTGAACAGTGAGGTGCTGACAAGCATAAACTATTCTATTATTAGCTCAATAAAAGTCTGGTTTAATGTGCCACTGGGAGATATTCAATCAGGACAGTGACAACCAGACCTTTTCATGGCATACAGAGGGAAATTTTCTGTCTGGCTAGAAAAATCTAGGAAATATAGAAAGTCAGCAACTGGAGATAAGTGGTCCAAAGTAGGCAGAGCTATACAGACTTTGGCAATGACAGCTGTGCACTGATTAAATGAGTATTGTAAAAACCAGAATTGGAGATTCATGAGTCTGGTCCTTCTGAGAGCCAACATCCTAAACAGTGCCTGCAATGCCATTGTTGCACCACTGAGATCTCATACAAAGAAGTCAGAATATATTAAATAAGTCAGAGCATTTTTGATTTTTCTATTTCAATTATTTATTCATACACATATGACTCACAATGGTGTGTATAATATTTTTTGCAATCTATACCCTGTATGCTATTTGAATGGTGCCACCATATTTAAGCAAGGCTGTGATGAGTGTGTGATACTGAAGAACAGCCTATGGTTAAATAACATATAGCCCCAGTGTGTCTTCTAGACCTATACAGAAAGCTGTAGTCACCCACCTTCAGAAAACCTATTAGAGTAAGTGGCAGTTCTCAGAATATAAATATGCCAGAGTTAATGGAACAGCTGACAGGCTATTCTGGGGCCTGATCACTCACTGGGACCTGGGGTGGGGGGCTGAGGAGGAGGGAGGAGGGGTTTGCGGCAGCTCCCCCGCCACCAAAGAACTGAATCAATTTCTACAGCTAGGATGAAGTTATCCCAAGGGCCTCTCAAAGCCTTAAGTGCCTTAAGCAAATGTGTGTGTGCGTGTATGGGGTGGACAGGAGCCATTTGTAGGCCTTCTACTTTACTTAGCTTTCATGTACATTCTCATATAAAGACTACATTTGTTAACAGTACATCTAAACTTGTGTCACTTCTAATTTATTCCTATCCAACTGTGCTTCCTTCTGCACCTCAGGAAAATTTGTAGGTATAGCTACAGTCTGTGCAGTTATTATTAAATCTTGCATGGGGGAGAGTAAACTAAGTTCTTAATCAAAATATCATTTGTGGACACAACAAAGGATATTCATTGATGGTGTTGGGGACTAGCTAGTTAAATTGAATGGAATTATATAATTAAATGACAAACTAATCAGGTCCAGTTTCTGAGAGAAAATATGTTTCTAAACTAGACACAACGCCTTAAGCCCACAAAAAACATTAACCAGACCGGGGCCAACGTCTTTGTGGGATAACACCAATAGCAATCCATAATGAAGGGCTGCCTGTTCTCCAACTTCCCCTCCCACCGTCTTACCAGTCATACAATACATACGAAACCAAAGCCCAGTAGTACTTACTGGGGGATCTGGATAAACTTGAGAAACAAACTGATGTACCCAAGTAGTATGAATTCCCCTCATGATTACTGTACATTACAGTTAATGCAATTAAAGCTGGAAAAACACATGGACCAAGGCTTTTTTCACTACTTCATAGGCCTAAATTTGCTTAAATACAACTGTGCAATCAGTTGGTCATGAGATAAAGTACACAGTTGTAATCCATGTCCAATCTGGATTTTCCCTCATGATTACTGTACATTAAACTCAGTGCATTAAAAGCTGCGGGGGGGGGGGGGG
>VUQH01025524.1:0-15022 GCA_015106775.1 Etroplus canarensis
CACAGTTGGTCTTCTAGAATGAATATATGTATATATATATATATGTATATATATATATATATATATATATATATATATATATATATATATATATATATATATATATATATATATATATATATATAATTTAAAAAATTTTTTTAAAGATTAAACATTCCTTCACTAGAGTCACCACATTGCAGTCATTATCCTACAGTGAGTTATTTCATTTTGTAAACTGCTTTTTCATCAATTACACCAGAACTCAAACTGTACTGTATGATCAGCATGGTACAATCTTCCAGTTTCTGCTTTACTCTTATGCAAACTGTTTAAGAAAGTGAGGAAGTTTTCTCAAATCAGACAGTAGAGGAGTTTTTTGGTTTATTTACATTACCTGGATGCGGTCTCCTGGTCTTTATTTCATTTGGTCCAGGAGCCAGGCTATTAAAACTAATGAACACTTATTGCCCCGAGTTGGATCCCGAGCGACTTGCTAAACATCCCTTCTGTAGCTGTTTGTTTTACTTGTACCTGATTATTCAAACAGAGCAGTAAAACATGTGGCTGAGTTTTAGCCTCTGGTCTTTACAGGTAGTCTCATAAATAGTCTGATCTACAATATGTGACTGGATAGCCATGGTTTTTGTTTGAGCAAACATGGGTGGGCTTTACTTTTCTTCACTAATCATCTTGGAAAGAAACCTGTTTTTTTAATGCACAATATGGTGTCCTGTGCATTCAATTTTCTGCTTACAAAAAAACATATTTTTCATTGTTCAAAACAAAACTGTTTAATGCAGAACATATTTTAGCTTTGTTAACTTTTTATGTCCCGTGTCTTGTTGGAGGGAATGACAGATTTTCTTGGTATGCGCTAATCAAGACATCTGCCTTGCAAATGGTAGGTGACATGGAGCCTGTTCCTCAGAACACAGCTAAAGCACAGCCTGATGTACTGTGATGTCTAATACTGCTGATAATTATAGTTTAACATGTTTTATTACCCATAATTTTATTCAAAAGTTTGCTACATTTAGTCTGCCCAAGAGCAATATACAGCATGTGTCTCTTTTATAACATTCTGACTTTATTTATTTTTTAGTTTACAGCACTTAAACGGCCAACAACTTTTACCTTGCTTGTTTGAGGATTTGCTTGTTTGATTGCTTTATAATTGTTTGCTGATCGCCAGGTGTCACATTGAAGATTATAGCAGTAACTGTCATATGCACTGGAAGACTGTGTGTATGTATATGCCCACGTGCTTATGTGCATTTGTGTACACAACGATTTCAATGTGTCACTGCCAATCATTAGTGGCAGCAGAGAGGGAGAGAGACAGAGTTAGTGAGTGACACATGAAGGTGTGTATTTTTCTCTCCTCACTGTGACCTTGTGCTGCATAAATCAGCCTGAACAGCTCGGGTAATGTTAAGCGAAGGAAAGGTGCTTTCTTCTGAGATCTTCTCTTGACATTTGTGGTTTTTAATATGATATGTGCATATGTAAAGCATGGTCAAATAAACAGCGTGTTAAGTTTCCCCTGTCTGTACCAATCTGTCAAAAAGAGATGGAGCTTGACTTTCATCCCCCTCCTCCTCCCCTGCATCACCCTCTCCCAACCCCTCCCACTAGTCTCAGCCCCTGTCATCCCCAGGTGAAATTTCAGTTAGAGTTGGCTATTTCTACTTAGTTTGACCTAATTAAATATTCTAAGAAGGCATGCCACTTAATGGCTTCTTTGTCAAATATAAGATAAAAGAAATTTGCACCTTTCAGAGAAGAAGCCTAGAAAAAAGTAGAAGAAAAACTGAATAACAACAATAATAATGAAAACTTTACTAAATTCCTTTTTGTGAGTGACATTATCTGTGTGCCCCTGAGGAGGAACCCTATATCAGCATTTTTTTTTTTTTTTGCAGAAACCTTATATACTGAAATTACAAGGTAGGACTTCATGAGCTGCTAAGTCTAGACCAAAGCAATAGTTCTAATGTTCTTGTATTACATTTCACTTAACATGTTCTCATTGTAAAAATCTGTAATTAAATATAGAACACAAGGCACCACACCTATAAATCCAGCACAATTATAAAAGCCTGTTTTGGCTTAATGCTTGGACTCCACCTACGTCAGTGGTGTGGTTGGCACTGAGTGATTTTTTTTTATGTGTGTGTGTCCGCTGGTGCGTGTGCTCACAAGTTATATACTATATCAGTCCCTGTTGTACTTAGTCATTCTACAGATTTGCTCTTAAGAGTTTGGAGATCTCACAACAGCACGAAATCATCTTTTACAACTCTACTTTCCTTGTTTGTACTGAAACTCATGGCCCATACTGGCACCTCAGCAAACAATGGAAAGAACAGATTAGACCATTACACCATAATGTGACAGCAAAATGCTTAATGCAAGAATGAGCCCTGGGCAGCTGTGTAAAATGACATAAAGAAACAGAGAGCAGGGGAGATTTGGGCCAAACATTGTGGGAGAACATAGAAGACAGGCGTTTGGAAGGAGTTTTGGGTCCTCAGAGTGTCTTAACTGTGGCTACTAGTGGAGGAAACACAAAATCCTCGCTGCAGGAGCCTTCCTCTGTTTTCTCTTGGAGAGAAGGTGCCTCCAAAGTGCCTGATAGTGCAGGTTTTTCTTGGATGCCTAACAAAGTCTTTCCTGCTTCTTCTCACACATCTAAAGATGTATTTTTATCACAGCGCAGATGACAGGGCTAATGCTTTGGTGTCTTGCCACCCCCTACTGACCGTATACTTCCTCATTTTGTTTTGCTTTCCCTTTCTTCTTTACCCCCTCTTATCAGCTAATCCCTCCTTGGATAGAACGGTCAATTAAGGGACTTAGTTGATAGAAAAAAACCCATTTTGGATGCTTGGAATGTGTGAAAATGTAGTGAAAAGGGGGGTTGTGCCTGGCCCTCCAACTAGAGAAAAGAGGGAAATTGAGCTTTTTGCTGGGGTCCATTTGCCAACTTTTTCTTTGTCGCCTCTGAGAGGTTAGAAACAAACTTTTGAATAGTGGAACACAAACTGAGTTGAGAAATCTCAGATCCCAAGCTCATTTTGTTATACAAGTGGGTTAGAGCAGGAATTTCAACCATCATTATCAAACACTTTTATGACTGTAAATTGCATTACATTAACCTTGGCATTCCTGACCTTTGATGCAGGAAAAAAAATGGCACAGCAGTGTCTTTCAAAGCAAAAACACATGTACACATGGTTTCTGATCTGCTTACTAAGAATAGACACAAATGACCAGGATTAGCATGCTGCAAAATATTGCAGTTTAATATGATTTTAGAGCTTAAGACCATCTACTTTTGTCTAATTCAGGAAAACATATTTCACAATACTAGTTTGATTAGTAGAAGCCTCAAGGCTTCCATAAGCTGTAAAGTATTACTACTAAATTTAAGAAAATATATAAATACAAACAAGCAACTATAAAACCACTTTTCTTCTGAAAATGTTATATTACTCTCAAAAGTTTCTCATTTTATTATCAGTAACTGACAACAAGCAAATCTTTTTCTTATCCTTCTTGAATTGAGGAATTAACACTTAACACACACTTTTTAGCAGTACACATACATCTAATCCGATGTATTTTCAGTGAGTGGCAGGTCATTACTGCTGTAAGGTATAAGATTCAGCTGGGGGTGAAAGAAATGTTTTCTGTGTACAAAACATAAATGAGATATACTTTGAGCACAGACTCTGTGCTGTGCTGCCTGGGGAGGAGAGAAGAGGTGAAGGAGAAGGAAGGGTGGAGGTAATTGCCACATTAAGGAGAAGGAATTCAAAATAAATTTAATCTCCCAATCCCTTTCACCCCCCAAGAGTTTTACAGTGAGCATGCTCCATCTTGTTTTGAGACACAAGGAGAACACAGAGAGTGAAATAGAGAAAGGAAGCATAGAGGGTAAAAGTCTGATTGAGGTAATTGGATGGCTGCTAGTCAAGATAAAAAATGTTTGAATTTCCACACAGATTAGGCAACTTTATGCAAAATGTCTGAGTTGGTTGTGCAACGTTTATGCGTGTGTGGTGTACCTGGCTGAAGCCAAATTTGGGTTTTTTGCTCTTCAATTTCAGGACATTTCCTACACCATCTCGCTCAGTGAAATAGTGCCATCAAGACTCTGGAGTTTGGTTTTTCCATATCGCTCACTTTTTCCCCAAGGCATTGCCACAGCAGATGAATCCACATATGTGATATGGCACAAATTTTAAGGCCGGATGCCCTTCCTAATGCAACCCACCCATTTATCCAGGTTTGGAACCGGCACTAGGAGTACACTGGCTTGTGACACCCAAAGCTGGGTCTGTGTCTCCTTCCAGTTGTGAACCAGTTGTATTCAAATGGAGTGATTGATCACCTTTCAAAGCTGAAATTCTCCCTTGCAATGGCTCATCTTTTTCTTAAAATAACATCGAGTGACGTGTCTAAAGCGAGGCTGTGTAAGCTTGTGAAGTGCAGAAGCCAGGTTAAGAGCCTGCTGGATTTTATTGTGTGCAATTCAGGCTCTTACCAGAACATATGGTGTGGCATATTTTCTTATAATATAATCATTTCTCCTCCTGCAACAACACTGTTAAAACTGTCTGCATGCTGGGGCAAGAATTCAGTTAAGGACCCTGCTGACCCAGACACAGTAGAGCATAAACAAAGTTGCTAAGGCTTTGGCAACACACATAAAAGCACACACATTGCCCTACACATCTTTTGTCAGTACCCAAAAGCTGTCTGTTTCCACAAATTGTGCAGCATTACTTTATAGCTGTATTTTTTCTTTTTTGTTACTCAGATTTTAAAATCTGACTTTCAAACTTCAGTCAGTGGTGCATACATACATAAATCTCTTTCCAGTGGTTTTATTAGCCCGCTGTGTTTATTTTGCTAAAATGCAACCTGTGGTTTGCTGAGGAGAGGCAGAGAGATCACCTGAAGTGCTTTCATTCAGAAGCAGGTTAAGTGACACTAACCTGGCTTTCTGGTAGTAAAGGTAATTAACACTGTTGCACAAGTCTATAATTATGGCTTCCCTTCATGCCGTCCTTGTATGTCCCGTCTTTCACACTAGCTGTAAATTTCTATGTATTATATATAGTTCACAAAATAATAATGAACAAAACAGCTCTTGCCTACTCCCATTTAAGTTGATGCCTTTTAATTACGAGGCCTTCTGTTTGAAATATGCTTCCTGTAGAAATGAAGCTGCTAACAGGCTGCTGTGGTGCAGGAGACTTGACAGCATGACTGAATGGGATTGTCTTTGCTCTATTCCCCCATCTCATTAGGGAAACACCGGCCTGGATTTCAGGGTGCTGACAGGCTGATTTGGTCTGATGGGCTGCCCTGTGCATGAACATGCCATCCCCTTGGCCGCTGGGTGAACACTGTGCTCTGTGTTGATGGTGACGGCAGGCACACAGATCATCTTTCTAGCAGAAGCAGGAAGTGAGAATTGGAGGGTTCCTGCTACCAGGCCCCTTCTTTCCTCCTAGTGCTACACAAGGCCAAACTGAAACCATGTGTGTTCTCACCCTATGGACCTCCGCATACAGCCAGCCTGGCTGCCCAACTGGCAAGTGATGTGGTCTTTCTAACAACATGTGATCTCAGGAAACATTCATCCCCTCCTCCTTACTATTGTTATTTGAATCCCCCCTCTGTTAAACTCCACTGAGGTCTCTTGGGGAAAGTGGTAAGTGATTCCTCTCTGTGTCCGGGCTCCAAAGAAACACCCTCCTTTTTTAAGTTTTCATTCAGGGTTAGGCACACGATGGATGTGATTGGGGAAGTACAGTAGTCTGTCACCCAGCCCAAAGGTCATTTCCTGCTGCCATGGCTTAACTAGGAGCAGATTAAGAAAAATAGCTTAGACTCATAATGACAATGGAGGAAGTAAAGCACTGATAATTACATACAGTTTATTTGTAATCACATAAATTGATCATTTGGTTGGCTTGTATTTGACAGGTGGAAAAAACATCATTTGAGAACTGTAATTTTTTTATGTGAGACAGAGATTTTTAGGATGCCTCTAACAACTCCTGACACGCTTCTCAGGTAAAAAGCACTTACTGTACATCTATACCCATCAAAGTATACAATATAAAAATACCAGTCTCAATCTCAGTATAAAAGTCTTGGATTCAGTCATCTATTTAAGTGCAAACATACTGTATTTTTTGTTGAGGAGTGTGTCTGCATTAAAGCTTCTTCTAAGCATTCAAATTGTGTACAATGTCATCAACCACAATATTTTAGTCAGTGGCAACATGCTCAGGCATGGGAATACCCCGAGTTGAGGTGTTTATGTTGATGGAAAGTGAGGGTGTATGAGGCTGATTACTTAAAATACCTGTCTTTTCTCTCAATCCTTCCAATTCAAATGACTGTTTACTGAAAACAACGGCTGATGAGGGGATAATCTATCAAAAATATACCGTACAGCATGCACTACTTCTTTGTTTGCCTCACTCTTTCTCTCTTTTACTGATTTATGTTGCTCTTACAAGATAGAAAAAAGGTTAATTAAAACCATACATGGAGATGATGATAAATGCACAACAGAATTAATAAAAAAGCTATAAAGAAGTATGTTCCAGCCGAGCTGCTGTGTTGGCATTCCTACTGCTCCTTGTGATAGATTGTCTGGGCCTAACTCCTGCCTCATTCCACTCCTATGTCTCATGTGAAAGTCTGTCCTGACCCACCTCCAATCTCCCATTTTTTCCTAATGAGACATGTATTGTAGGGACACCTGTGGACTGCCATTTCCATGGGGCTGGGGGGTGAGGGATGGGGGTGTGTCAGCTCTGCTAGCTTTTAATCGAGACGCGTTGACTAATCGCCCAAGGATTAGGCTCTTAGACAAGGCCTCTTTCATTCTGATACTCCATATAGTGCAAAGACTGTACTTGGAGATGCAGAGGGAGGAGAGTAAATTTTAGAGGTGTGTGTTTGGAGGGGGGATGTTGCAGATGGCATACTGTACCTGGGTGTGCTTTGTTTGATCATGCCTGAGCCCTCTGCATGTACACACAACTCACACACACACACACACACACACACACACACATATATATCCCGAGGCTGGACCTTTTCCCAGTTCTCCAACTGGAGACAGCACTGCATATTTCTCACAGTAGTCATCTACTGTGCCATTACCATCGTTGAAGTAGAATATATTTGAAAAGATACCCACAAACCATAAAGAAATATAAAAGAGGACCTTTGTTGATTTTCAAGCAACAAAACTATTGTGCTACTACACACCTTGCCCTGCTTTTAGCCCCACTACAAACAAATTTGCATACATGCACATTTTTATGCGGGCAAGCTCTCATTAACATTAAGTTTAACATGCAGTGAAATGTTTGTGTAAGTTCTGGTTAAAGTAAACTGTGGACTTGTGTATTGTTGTATGTAAATGAAGAAGGGAACCCCTATTGGGGCTCTGTGAGCAAAATTCGGAACTGATGTTGCACAGACCCCTCTAAATGATGAAGTCATTTATAACACACAGTATATACATGCACATGAGCAAAATGAGTGTGCACAGACCCAGATATAATAACGAGAAACAAGAAAGCCAAGCTTTACTGGTGACCCTTACTTCATTCTACTCATTTTGAGGTGTAAAATTATTTCTCCATTCAGCAGAGATGCTGCCTTAACATCCAATGTGAACAGCAGGTTTCTACTTTTAGCCACTTTGTAATTCAAAAAAGTGCCTATATATAATTAAACAGCAGTCGTTGCAGTCTACCAGTGAAAGGTCTGTCAAACTCAAGGACATTGCAAAAGAATGTATTGATATGGTAGGTAATCTGCTTTTGGTTTCTGGGATTAGAAACTGGTAAGGTGTGACATGCTGTTTTTCTGGATTCTCCTTTTGCACAGTTTGCCTGTAAAGTGTGTGAGTTTCAGCACTAAGCTGACACTGAATAGAACATAGTGCTGAGCAAGCACAAGCCCAAGACAACTCTTAATGAAGAGGGGCAAACACTTCACTATTCTTGTCTTTTCAAAGCTGGATAGCATGCTCCAGTGCTATTTTATTATTATTTTGATTAATCCTAAATAAAGGGTGTGTTTGCAGTGAGCACCCTTTAAACAGCAGGCTGTTGTCTTCTGAATGTTCCCTTGTATCTGATTTATCATAGTGACACTCTTTTTAAATGCCTTGTATGTGTGGCAGGTGAACTGGGCTAAGGTGTGCATTGTCAGCCACATTTGTGTAGTGGTTTTGTATGTTCTTTCACTTGTGTACACTCTTAAGTAGCCCTGGCTAAAGTAAACATCTATACACAAGGTAGATATATGGTTAAATATCAGGTTCATGGAATCAGGATTTGCTGTCTATACCTCTACTAGAATTTTCACTTTCTTTTGTTGAGTTGAACAATTCAGCTCATCAGATTCATTTCTTCAAACCGTTTGCTCCTGAGTACATACTGGGGCCTGTTGTTTGTGTAGTCACAGGAGCAGCCTTGAATGTGGCTGCCAGCCTGGCTCTGCAGGTTGTATACTGTTTCACTCAGCTTGTGTGGAAATGATAACAAAGGAAATAAATTAAATAGTACTAAAGTATTTGTGGTCTGGGAGATAGAACAGTGAGACATATTTTACAGCCAATGGGAGGTGCAAGATAGAAGCTGAGGCTGCAGGATATGAATAGGTGTGTGTGTCTGTTTATATATGTGTGTGTTAAAAGGCTGTTTTTATGAAGCAAAGGGCTGGGAACTAAGTGTTTGGCCCTCCAGGTGTGTGTGCCGGTGGTTGTTAGGGCTTGTGAGGCCCGCTGCGGAGGTGGCTACGTGACAGTGGTAATGATAGGTTGTGGCAGGTGAAGACATGAGTGTGTATGTGTCTTGCTGTAGGCAAGTGTTAGCTTGGCTCCTGATGACATACTCACACACACATTCAAGCCAGCGCGCACTGTCAACAATGTACCTTATATCAGACTTCACATCCCACGCAGTGCAAGCAATTAGATGCATGACATCAGGACAAGTGAGCACTTGCCAAGTGAGGAAGGCCAAGTTCCTTAGTTGGGGTCAGATAATCCTCAATCACCTACCTCCGTCTGAAATGCAGGCACTTAAGTCAGGTAAGGGAGAGGTCAAGTTCAGGTTGAGATGTTATTTAGTAGTGAGAGTCAAGTGCTTCCTGTCTGATTTGTCTCTGACCTCTTGACTTAAGAAGATGTTCTGTGTTTCTAACTCTTCAGTTTTTTCAGCATTTATACCAAGTAAAGACTACACAGTATATACCAGGCACATATTTGAGTAAAGATGAGAATGATTAGATGTTGTTTTGCGCAACAAGATTTGTGAAACTGCGCTTTTATCCTTTATGCAGCATATTGTGTGTACAGTGGAATGGGAATGAAAACACATAAACTACAGACATTTTTTTCTTGTTTAATTTGGGTTCGTGATGACAAAAGGCTCAGGGAAATGAAGAGGAAGAGAGATGGGAGCAAGGGGGAGGAAGATGGAGGAAGATGAAGGGAGATGGAGGGAGAGAGATGGAGATAAATGAAGAAGAAGGGAGATTGAGGGTAAAAGATGGAGGGAAATGAAGAGATGGAGAGATGGAGTCAAGGAAAGGAATTTTTTCCACTTAGATGTCAGGTCACCAGAGATGACCATTTATTTGCACATAATGTAGTTTTTTTTAAAATCCCAAGGTGTTTTTAATTTTGTTTTTTTTTTTGGAAATAATGGTATTTTGGATAACTAAGTGTCTCCATAGTGAAGTGGTTTACACATTTGCCTTACAAGCTAAAGGTTCCTGGTGGGGGACACTAGCCCCTCTCACCATGGAGAGTTGCATCAGGAAAGACATCAATGTAAAACTGCTCCCAAATTGCCAATGCTGATTAATCTGCTGTGGCAACCCCTTGGGGAGAATACAAGGGAATAGCCAAAGGTACATTTCAATGGTATTTTGGATAAATGAGTAGACTGTGTGAACTGCATGATGCAATAATTTTCTTTGCTATAAGCTTCCTGGTCAGCAAATACATGTTCTTAAATCCTGAAGGTACATGAGCTAAGATCTGCAGATGTTTAAATTTGCTTTTTTATGAGAAACACATACCTGGAGCTCATTAAATGTAATTTTCACTGTACTACACTCCTGTCATTTACAGTAATGTGTAAAGATAATAGTCCTGCTTGACAAAGATGCTCATTGTTGTGGCTTGCAGCAAGGTCTTACATCTTGAGGAAACTGGCTGTGGCTAGTTCCATCACACAATAAAGCTCTCAGGAGGACCTTTTCAGGCTCACAGCGTTCTGCAATGGTCTTACCACTCTAGCCGCATCCGTTTGCCCTATTCTGCAATTCTTTCTTCAATAATGGTGCAGTATGTGAAAACACACATTTACACACAAACACACAGGAAGAAAAGAAAGGGAGGAATGAGAGACAACAGGCAAGCTATTGTCTTGTCTAACATAGGATGTGCCCAGAACTGCTCACGTCTGCATGTCTGTGGTTTAAGACAGTTTAGTTCATAGTGCTCTATGCCAAGATGACTTTTTAACATGTCAGCTACCATTAATTTATTTTTTTTAAAGTGAGACATATAAAGTTAATGACAAAACTGACAAATGATTTTAGACATTTTCCTAGTCATCCAGAAAATGGCAGGTTTCCACATTCCATGCTCAGGGGTAAAGTAGTTTTAATACTCTGATAGATAAACAGTGGGGAATCTTTAGTTTGTTTTGGGGGCTTTTGTCCATAGAGATCAGACGCCTTTTGTCAGGTGCATGTATATAAGTACTTGTGAGATTATTTTTTCATTAGATTTTCTATTATGAATCAGAGTCTAATGGGCTGAGTTCAAAGATGTCAAGAGGATATTTCCTGCTGTCTTAGGGCTTAGAGCTACTTCAAAGAAATCCAACTGTTGACAGCAGCTGGTCTTCTCAGGAGCCCTGACTTTGTCCTACTGTATAAAGAAGCTACTGCTTTTGTCAGTCCCCATCTGTACACATCCCCCATGTACCGCAGTAGAAAGTTTATGCTTTAGACAGCATTAAGCTCTCTGGAGAGATATCAAAGCTCCCTTTCGCCATCATTGAATCTCATTGTTTCTCTTCAGTTCATTTCTTTTCCCGTCCCAGAGACAGCAGTGCCCAGAGGCGGTATCAGTGCTTATATTTGTGATTTTGTTGGCAAAGGAACAATGCTTCAGTTTAGCCAGTGCATTCCTGATTATTGACACACTGGTATGAAGAAGGATTAGTGAGTGCCTTGGCTTTTTGAGTCTTCAGCAGTGGCTTGTGAGCAACACCTGGGTGTATCTATGACAACAGGCATCACAATGGACAGAGATTTCGCCACCAACCGGTTCGACAGAGAGAGTCTAGCAATGCTTGTACGAGGAACGTCACTTGAGCTAAGAAGAGGGAAATGTTTCCTTTAATGTGGCACAAACTGAGTCCATGTAAAGATTTCTAGGAAACAGGAGTTGATCTGTCACTTCTTTTAAGTGATAATCCTATGATGTGTTTTCTTTTCTTCTTTTTTACAAGTTTCTAACTTGTGTGTACATTAGAAATAGTTTAGTAGGGCGTAGCTGGTTGTTTATAGTTTCTGCAAAAGGAGCCGGTCCTATTCTGACAGCCCTGATTACCTGTGTCCGACTAACCCACATGTGGTCTGTGGTGAGATGGCCTGATATCTGGAACTGAAGCAGCATTGTTAGCTAACATATAGTTTGCTGAGGGTCTCCTTATGACTTTCCCTCAATCTTATCAGCAGGAGCCCACAGGACCCATATCAAGCACCCTGGAAAGACTCCCAATGACATCATGGATTTAGGGATGATGCCTGTTTTATTTTGATTTGTGGAAGTCTGCTACTTGGTTTCACAAATAAGTGTTAAGTCTATGTGTGTGTCCCTTTTGGCTGCTCCCTTGTATTCTCCCCATTGGTAATTTGGGAGCAGTTTAATGCCAGATGCCCATCCTGACGCAACCCTCCATGGTGAGAGGAGCTTGTGTCCCCACTTGGAATTGAACCAGGGACCTTTCGCTTGTAAGGTGAATGTGTAAAAACCACTAGTTTGCGACTACGTATATTGTCTTGCAGCAGTTATTTGAACACACTCAAAGTAAATGTGCTGCTTATGTCCCAAGTCCTAAATCTGACAATAAAATTACATTTTCATAGTTTCATACAGTACTTTATTTACCTCATACCCATGACTGATTTGGAATCACCAACCAACCCAACATGCTTGTCTTTGGACTTTGGAGTACCCAAAGAATACCCACACAAGCACAGAGAGAACATGCAAACTCCACACAGAAAGACTGCATCCTGGATTTGAACCAGAACCCTGCATGCAACAGTGCTAACCACTGCACTACAGTACTGCCCAGTGAACCAGGATGCAGAACATTTCCAAATTTACAGAAAAATGTAGAGTGCTTATAAATGTTGGATATCATAAGTATTTTTGTAATTAGATTCAGCATAACAAACAGCTTATATTTTTTAAGTCTCCATGCTGATGACAGTTGTGCTGGAGGCCCTGGGTTTCAGGGTTGTATGGTTGTTCATCTGCCCGTCCATCCCATTGGTGTTAATTCAGGAATGCCTGACATGAATTTGATTAAAATATGCATCTTTGTCCATGACTAAATCATTGATATGTTAATGTTTGTAAAATGTCTAACAAGATGAAGTGATAGAGCAATGGCAAGTTGTATTCAAAAAGTCAAAGGTCAACTCACTGCGACTTCATAAAGTCATTTGTCCCTGTTTTCCAGTGTCTGAAGCTGACACTGAAAGTCAAAAGAATGGCCCTTGTATTGCGTATGCATAATTGTGAAAGCACTGTATGAAAGTGGCTGTGAATGGGTCACCAAGAAGGGTTGCATCAGGAAGGACATTTGGCGTAAAACCTCTGTCAAATTACCAATGCGGATTATTCCGTTGTGGCGACTCCTTGTGGAGAATACAACTGAAGGTACATTAAGACTAGAAAAGCTACATAAATCCACTGTTACTTACTATGTTATAATCATCAGCAAAAGGTTGATTTTAGGTAATGTTTCACATTTAATCAGATTTGAAACTGGTAATACTACTTATCCGTAAGGTGACTGTTATCTAAAACAGAAATGTTATCTCAGACTTTTTAAACTGTGTTCCTAATGCGTTTGATAAGACGGGTATTTAGGGCATTACATAGTCACTGGTAGTCTAGTAGAGATAATTCAGTCATGTGAAAAAAGTTTTCACAGGACTCTAGAGGGTCGTATGAAAAACTAAGTATACTCCATGACTCAGTAGCTTGTTAAACCACTTTTAGAAGCAATACCTTGAAGTAACCATTTCCTGCATAACTTTATCAGTCTCTGACTTTGCTGTAGAGGAATTTTGACCCACTATTCTTATCAATACTACAGCGCATTGAGGTTTGCAGTTATTTGTTTATGCACAGCTCTCTTAAACCTAGCATCCACTAGGGCGTGGAATGCGAATTTAGTAAATCTGCAACCTCCCCGCATATTCTTGAAAGCTTCCTTTCACTGTCTATCATTCCTGAACACTTCCCAGCATTTCTGCACCTTCGGGAGAGTCCAAAATTTGGACGTGGAAATGAACTTCCTGACACCTTCGGCAACTTGTCTGCATTGTCGTGCGGACATCCTGCCTTTCCTTAACACTTCTGCCTCTTCTGCAAATGCTCCCAAAAGCCTCCGTGGTCCTGATGACAACCGGTAGGGCAAGCAGGACTGAGGACAGTGAACTGTGCTTTCGTTTCTGTGAATGATGCAGGGATATTTTGTGACACACAGAACTGTGATGTACTTTCTGGGACTGATGAACATTTCACACAGTACTGTGATGTAGTTTAGATGATCACTTTGCGGTGATCTTGTGACTTGATTGTGATTGTTATTATTATTGTCATTGTTTTGGAACTGTAACTGCCATAATAATTATGTTGTTGTTGATATACATTTTTGTTTACATACATTTTATGTGAGTCATTTTATGAATACTGATTTGTTTTTGTATTGGCACTATATGGAAACCTGGGAAGTGTGTTTTCACTTTGTGTTGCAGGGGACATGTTTTACTTGTTGCACCTTTTTTCTGCCGGGAACTAACATTAAGAGTGGGATAAGTTACAGTCCGCTAAATTTTAAGAAGTGCTATTTTTTTCAAGTTGACATGGATTATACATTTTCTGCTGAAGACCTTTTGTTATACAAGTGGACTCATTCCCTCTTGGTTGTGTGCAGCCAGTGAGGTATGTTTATTTATGTGTTTTATGCTGGATCGCGCATATTTATTGTTTAATTTGCGCTGTCTGTGTGATATAAATGCGTGCTTATTTTGCACATTGTCATGCATTTTGCACAGTTCGGCGGTGGATTTGATGACGGTGACGTTACAAGTTCCATTAAGAGAATAAATCTATCAGTTACTGAAGAATTGTGGTGTTGTGTATTTCCTAGAGGGAGTGATAGGAACTGTAAATAAAAGACTTATTATGACGTTCACAGATGTGCACAGAGGCAATATGAGAAAAAATCAAAAATCGTTGCCGAATTTATACCCTTGCATCATTTCCTCAAATTGTCCGAATATCTAAATGGTTGTCAGAAGCTCATCCTGATTGTCCTAGTCCATGATTTTACCACTGCTGGTGTGGTCCTAGATGTATCCCTGCTGTCCTGCTACAATCAGCATTTTCCGCAGCATTCCCGACTGATTTCTAGGATTCTCCCACGTATGTCTGCAGACAATACGCAGAGATTTGTAGTATTGTCTCAGGAATCGATGATTCGCACACTGTTTCCGCGTGTAACGCGGAAAGTATGCCGAAATGACATAATTTGCTTCCACAACCATTCCTGATCTTGTCGGCGCTCTAGTGGACGCCAGCCCTGAAGGTCCTGCCACAGCATTTCAGTCAGGTTGAGGTCTAGACTTTGACTTGGGCATTGCAATGCCTTGATTCTTTTTTTTTTTT
>VUQH01025533.1:9899-28922 GCA_015106775.1 Etroplus canarensis
GTGTGTGCAAAATCTGGTGCTACCAGTTACCTTAAGAAGTGACATAACTGGTCACATATGGTCCACCTGGGTGCAAGCAAGCCCCACCATGAAGACTAAGGAGCTCTCCAAACAGGTCAGGGGCAAAGTTGTGGAGAAGTACAAATCAGGGTTGGGATATTAAAAGCTTTGGAAATCCCACAGAGCACCATGGAAATCACAAAATGGAAACAATATGGCACCACAACAAACCTGCCTAGAGTGGGCTGTCCACCAAAACTCACAGACCAGGTGAGGAGGGCATTAATCAGAGAGGCAACAAGGAGACCAAAGGTAACCCTGAAGGAGCTGGAAAGCTCCACAGAGACTGGTATATCTGCTCATAGGACCATTACAAGCTGTACACTCCACACAGTTGGGCTCTAAGGAATAGTGGACAGGGGGAAAAAAAACTGTTTCTTCGAGGGAAAGAATTTTTAAAATAAAGCACATTTAGATTTCACCAAAAAAAACATGTGAGACTCCCCAAACATATAGAGACGGTCCTCTGGTCAGATGAGATTATAATGGAACTTTTTGCCATCGAGGAAAACGCTATGTGTGGCACCAACCCAACACCTCATTGCCCCAAGATCATCCCATAACAAAGCATGGTGGTGGCAGCATCATGCTGTGGGAATGTCTTTCATCAGCAGGGACTGGGACACTGGTCAGAATTGGAAGAATGATGGATGGTGCTAAACATGGGGAAGTTCTTGGGGAAAACCTGTTTGAGTCTTCCAGGGATTTGGGACTGGGACAGTTCCAGCAGGACAATGACCCTAAGCAAACTGCTAAAGCAGCACTCCAGTGGTTTAAGGGGAAACGTGTTGAAATGGCCTAGTCAAAGCCCAGACCTCAATCCAACTGAGAATCTGTGGCATGACATAAATATTGCTGTACACCAGCAGAATCCATCCAGCTTGAAGGAGCTGAATCAGTTTTGCGTTCAGTGGGTAAAAATCCCAGTGCCAAGCTCAGAGAGATACCCTAAGAGACTTGCAGCTGGAATTGCTGAAAAAAGTGGCTCTACAAAGTACTGAATTTGGGGTCATATGCACTCACCACTCTTTTTCTGAGAGTTTTGAAAATGTTTTTTGTTCCACTTCACCAATTTGGACTGTTTTGTGTAGGTATGTGTATGTAATGCCATTTATCAATGTCAGATGAAAGGCATAAAAAGGAATGCTTATGGAGGAACAGTGTGATTGAGTCATCTGTCTCAAGCTGTTAAATGTTAACTACATGACCTCTTTCCACAGATTCTGGATGCTATCTTGAGTCTGTGTGTAGTCATGTTAAGAAGGTGACGCCTAACAATGTGTAGACCAGAGGAGTAGTTGGAAGTCAGTAACTTAACTCAACATGCATATGAACATCAAGGCATGGAATTAAAAATGCCCTTCTGAACTTAAGCTGGTTAAGTCTTGACCGTGGAGAAAATCAAACGCAGCCAGAAAGCACGCTGGTATAAATGCTGTCACTTGGTGCTGTGTCAACAGGTCACTGTCCATGCCAGCTGAGCAAACTCCATCTGCTGATGAGGATCGGGTGACCCAGTTAAAGTCTTAGGCAGACTTTATAAGTGGTCTCAAAACATTTCAGAAGATATGATTTTGTGTCGTTTGTGCTGTCTGTATCCAGAGCGCGGTTAAATTCTAAAGCTTTGCTCATTGTTAATGTGTCTGTGCCATCTGAAGTTGTGCTGCTTGGAATTATGGCTGCACCCACATGAAAATCAGAGGCTGATGCAAGGCTTGTGCTGTGTTTCTGTTCACCTTCAGATGTGTGTCAGTGTGTTTGCACACATTTGTAAAAAGAAAACAGTGGGGTTTTAAATTTTCATTAACAAAGAAGTGATTGTAATTTGACTACATAAAGTAGTTTAAAGTAGTGAGAACAAACTTATAGAAACCACATCGAATCTAATTAACAGTGGACCTGTTATGTATGTTTTTATTTTTTGTCATATATATCTTATTACACTGATGGATGCTCATGTTAAACACAACCAAAGTTTCATATCGTGTGTGTGTGTGTGTGTGTTCTCTAGTCCCTGAGAATCAAAAGCTTGGTTTGAAATGGTTTGTCTACTCTTGGCTCTGTATGATGTCAGAGGGGGGTATCCTTAATATGGTCACAGCTCTGCATAACCCCCACCCATCTGCTGTTAAAACCTTCTTTTTTTCAAAATGAAGCCAGTCAGAAAAAAGTTCTTAAAGGGATTGTGTACTTAAAGGTAGAACTAAAATGGTTCTTTATGCCTCTGCTGCAGAGGTGTTTTCGGGTTGTCGATCCGTCTGTCACAATTTTTTTTTTTTTTTTTTAACCACTACAGGAGTTGACTTGTTTGGATCTTCACCCAATTTTGTGGTGTTAACACCTATGACAGGTAGAAAATCTGCAGTTTGAGATTGTGGCATCAAAGGTCCAGATGTAAGGTGGAAGCGTACTCGCTGAATTCTAGGGATTTGATGTCTAACATGCGCTGTATGGACAGAAGTATTGGGCCACACTGCTCAATCACTGAATTCCTGTGTTTCGTTCAGTCACATTGCCGCATATGTAGACAATCAAGCAGCTAGCCATGCAGTCCACCTTTACAAACATTAGTCAAGCTCATTGAATTCCAGTGTGGTACTGTATTAGGATGCCACTGTTGCAACAAGTGTTTGTGGAATTTCTTCCCTCCTAAATATTCCACCATCGGCTATAAGTGTAATGAATTCATAAGTGGAAATGTTTAGGAACCACAGCACTCAGCCATGAAGCGGCAGACAACATAAAGTTATGGAGCAGGGTTGTGGGTGCTGAGATGCATAGTGTGTAAGTCGCCAACACTCTGCTGAGTAACTACAGAGTTGCAAACCTCCGCTGGTATTAGCATCGGCACAAAAACTGGGCTGTGGGTGCTTCATAGCATGGGTTACCATTGCTGAGCTGCTGCTTACAGGCCTTCAATCACAAAACACAATGGCAGGTGTTGGATGGTGTAAATCATGCCTCCGCTGGAGTGATGAATCATGTTTTCCTGTCTGGCAGTCTGAGTCTGGGTTTGAATGCTGGGCGAATGTTCCCTGCCTGACTGAAGTTTGGTGGAGGAAGGATAATGCCGTGGGGTTGTTTTTCTGGGGTTGGCCTGGACCCCTTAGTTCCAGTGAAGGGAATTGTTAATGCTTCAGCTTACAAGACATTTTTTGACAATTCTATGCTTCCAGCATCTTTGGAACAGTTTGAGTAATGCCATTTTCTGTTTCAGCACGACTGTGCCCCAGTGCACAAAACAAGGTTCATAAAGACATGGTTGGATGAGTTTGGTGTGGAAGAACTGGACTGGCCCGCACAGACCCCTGACCTCAACCCCATTCAACACCTTTGGGATGAACTAGAATGGAGATTATGAGCCAGGCCCTCTTGTTTAGTATCAGTGTCTGACCTCACACTGGATGAATGAGTGTCTGTGGGGAATTTTTGCTCAAATCTTGTAGAAAGCCTCCCAGAAGAGCAGAAGCGGTTATAGCTGCAAAGGGGGGACCAACTCCATATTGATGCCTGTGGATTTAGAATGGGATGCCATAAAAGCTCCTGTAGGTGTAATGTGTGGGTAGGATGAACTGAGAGCTCTCACACAAACCTACTGTAGAGTCCTTTGGCTCTGTGAAATATCAGCAGTCTTTTGTCCAAAGTCCAAGCGTCCTCTGTATAGATGTGAAACCTGAAAATTCTCACATTGGAGAAATGACAACATGAGAAATTCAATAATTTCTTCTGTCAACGCATTCTCAACATGCATTGCAGAGAACTGATAATTGTGATTGATGACTTACCATAATGTAATGAATGGATACATAAGGCTGTTGAAATACCCTGTAATAATGAACTGGCTTATAGCCTTGTGTCAGCATCCACATCTGTCTCCAAGAGACTCTCCTGATGTATGTTTTAGTTTCTTTCAATGACTTTGCTAGCTTGACTTAGTGTTTATGAAGTTTAAACCCACACTGGTGGTGTGGGTGGAGATGGGACAGTTGGTGGACTTAAAGGACATAGTTTTACACTCAGCTTGTGTCTCTGAAATTCATCCTGTCTTTGTTTGTTGGCTTTTTAAAACTGGATGTAGAACAAGTTTTCGTTCTGGTAGGAGAGAGTCTGTTGTGGTATTGGAGGAAGAAGAGCGTACTTTTTGTGTATGACCAAATTGGTTGTCAGAATGGTTCTGATGGGTAAATCCATCTGAAGTATTTGTGTGAAAAGCCCTTTGACCGTGTTAATCTACGGTAAGCGCAGAGGAACGTTGTGGATGGTTTGGTTGTGGTGTAAAGAGGATTTTAGACCTGTACAATGCTGGCTCTGTGACAGGGCCTCGGCAGAGCTCATTGCTGCTTATTCCACACATAAAGGCCATCTTTATGCTTAGAATTAACCCTGCACTCACAGGTCAGGTCATGGTAGGGTTGCTGTTCGCACAGGTCTGACAGTTTCCAGCTTCTGAAATGTTCAGGACCTCCCTTCAGTGTAACACATGCAAAGACAAGTTATCTGTCTATATTCAGTACTCTGGATGTTACAGTGAGTGAGATTTGATGCAGTAGCTTAAGTTTTAAATTCAATCCTGCATAATCCTCGCAAATAAAAAGCTTTCTGCTCATGCGGGCATAAAGTCAGAATCACTGAGCTCTGCTTTTGTCGTCTTCCAGTCATCTGATTCATGGGTCGGCGGTGAGGAGGAGCCTCTGACTGGCTTCACCTGGCGGGGAGGCTGTGAGAGGGAGACCACAGGCATCCTGGCTTGGAGCAAGGTGTTTGTGGTCAAGAAACCAGATGGCAGTAAGGTCCGTGTTGCAGCATGTTCTTTTTAAAAATAAAGCCTATCAATTTGCTAAGCCCATGTGGCATTTGGGTTATTCCCTCCTACCTGCACAAAATTATAGGAGTAGTAAGAGCTTTTGGACTTATTTAATTATTTATTTCCAGGTTGCAGTTCTACTAATTGACACACAAGGAGCGTTTGACAGCCAGTCTACCATCAAAGACTGTGCCACACTGTTTGCCTTGAGCACCATGACCAGCTCTGTGCAGGTCAGTTGTCTGTTTATTTTGTAATGTGTGCTCCTATGACAAATGCTGTCGCTTTAGAAACTCTTTGATCCAGCCTTATGGTCTAACATTAGACTAGAGACAATGTTGTACATTATAGAAATGATAGCATCCACTGTGTGTGTGTGTGTGTGTGTGTGTGTGTGTGTGTGTAATTTTCAGGTGTACAACCTGTCCCAGAACGTCCAGGAAGATGACCTCCAGCACCTCCAGGTCAGTATCAGCCTGTGAGACAGTGTCACTCATTCGTAGAGCAGAGCCTGTTTGAACCCAGTGTAACCCAGGTTATTTTGTTAAAGCTACAATTAGATGTTCCCTAAACGCATCACGTCTAGGCAATTGTTGAGCTCCTGAAAACAGGACAGCTGTAAGGACACACTGAGTGTGCGATTGTGCCTGTTCAATACGTCGCTGTGCAGAATGGACAAGCAGTTCTCGAGAAAGCTGCAGTCTTTCTAAAGATTACTTACTAAAGTCTTTTGTCCAAGAAGAACCAGTGTAAATATTTATTTACCCATCTGTCTGTAAAAACTACTTTGAAAGGTTTGCAGGGGAGTTTGAGGGGTGCCACAGGGGAAAATAGAACAGTGGTTATAAGGCATCGTTTGGGTAGAGCCAGTGTTGGGCTGTTACAGCCCCAATTTATAGAATAGTTTGGATTTTCCAAAATGCAGTAAAAACAAAAATCTGTGATGTTAATTCATCTGAACCTTTATTTAACAGACAAATGTACAAATAAAGGTTTTCAGTTGTTTTACTGACAGCTGTCAGCTGTATTTTGTGAACATCCACAAATATAGGTTTTGATGGCAGCGACACTTAGCAAAGGTTGGGACGTTGGCATGTTTACATTGTGTTCCTTCACCTTTTAATAACACTACTTCATCGTTTTGGAACTAAGGATACTAACACTGGAGTTTTGCAGTTGGAAATCTCATCCATTTGTGTTTGTAACACTTCAGCTGCTCAACAGTCTGATCTGTTGTCTGGTTCTCCTCTTCATGATGCTCCATACATTCTCAATAGGAGATGGCGCTGAACTGGCAGCTGGCCAGTAAAGCAAACACACACTGTTGTAATCTTCGTCATTTTTGGCAAAATGAACTTGACGAACCTTTACTCTAATTTTGTGACCCCCCCCCCAAAAGTGCTGAAATGTGGACCCATCTGACCAGATCTGCAGCCTTTAGGTCCATATGTGATGAGGCTCAGAGAACTCAGTCACATTTCTTGCATGATACGGCTTCAAGTTGCATTTCTGGTTGCAGCAACGGACTGTGTTCAGTGCCAGTGATTTATTTTTTTTCCCAAAGTGCTCCCAACACCTGAGGGCTCGAAGATCACATGAATTCAACAGCGGGTGCCAACTTTGCCCATCACACACCAGTCTTGATGCCATACCTGCTCCCATTTAGCCTGCTTAATGTGGAGACTTCCAAATCGGTGTTGCTTTAAATCTTATGTGCATTCTGTATTAACTTTTGACTTTTTTTGCAGCCATTAAATTCTACATTTGTGCAAATTTAAAAAATACAAAGAAGTTGGTCAGTAAACTTGTGTATAAGAATTGCAATGCCAAAAAATAAAATTAAAAAAAAAAAAATCACCCTCTTGGATGTTTGACCCCTTTATTGTTTTAATAAATAAAATCATGGCCAATATAATTTGGCTTTTTGACAAGAATTTGCAAAAAAGCTTCTTTCATGTCAAAGTGAAAACAGAGTTTTTCAAGCAAATGTCAGCTAAGTTAAAATAAATGTTTGCATAAATATTCACCCTCTTTAGATCAGTGTTTAGTAGATGCACCTTTTGGCTGCAGTCACAGCACTGAGTTTGTGTGGACATGTCTCAGTCAGGCTGGCACATCTGGACACTGGCATTTTTCTCCATTCTTCCATGTAAAACAGCTCGAGCTCTATCAAGTTGCTTGGGAATCAGGTGTGAACGGGTCTTTTCAAGTCCAGCCACAAATTCTGTATTGGATTGAGATCTGGGCTTTGACTTGGTAAATCCAGAACCTTCATCGTCTTTGAACCATTTCTGTGGAGCGTTTCTGTATGCTTGGGGTCGTTGACTTCCTGAAAAATAAATCTTCTCCCAAGCCGTAGTTCTCTTGCTGACTGAGCCAGATTGTCCTCCAGGATTTGATGATATTTTTCTGCATTCATGTTCCCCTCTACCTTTGCAAACCTTCCAGGGCCTGCTGCTGAGAAACAGCCCCATAACACGATGCTGCCACCACCATGCTTCAGAGTGGCGATGATGCCGAACATAGTGTCTAGTCTGATGGCCAACAAGCTCAGTTTGGGTCTTATCAGGCCAAAGAACCTTCTTCCATTTGACTTTGGGGTCTCCCCCATGTCTTTAGGTGAATTCTAGTTGAGATTTCATATGAGCTTTTTAAACAGTGGCTTTCTTTCTGCCACTCTTCCATACAGCTTTGACTGGTGAAGAGCCCAGGCAACAGTTGTTGTATGTACAGTCTCTCCTGTGTGAGCCACTGAAGCTTTTAAATCCTTCAGAGTGGTCATAGGTGTCTTGGTGGCCTCCCTCACCGGTCGTCGTCTTCTTGCCCGGTCACTCAGTTTGTGAGGACGTCCAGCTCTAGGCAGATTTAGACAAGTGCCACACTCTGTGGGATGTCCAGTGAGTTGGAAATCTCTTTGTATCATTTCCTGACTTCTGCTTTTCACTGATCTTTTCTCTGAGTTGCTTGGAGTGGAATACTGATGAACCAGAGACTGGATCTCCCAGAGACGGGTGTCTTTATACTGCAATCACTCGACACACACCATCTGCACTCAGGTGATCTCCATTTCACTAACTGACTCTGCTGGAGTCAACTAGCCAGACCTCTGCTGAATTAGGTCAGTCCCTTTTTAAAGGGGGTAAATATTTATGCAAACATGTATTTTACACTTTATATTTTTAACTAATTTACATTGGTTTGTAAAACTCTGTTTTCACTTTGACATGAGAGAAGTTTTTTTGCAAGTTCTAATTAAAAAAGCCAAATTATATTGACCACAATTTCATTTGTACAGCAATAAAGGAGTGAAACATCCAAAGGGGTGAATACTTTTTTTTTTTTTTTATAGGCTTTGTAAGTGCTGCATCTGTTCTGAGGTGCCTGGTTAAGTGATGTGTTTTGGCCTTTACATTCCTATTACCATTTAGTCCTAACAAGGCTTGTTCTTACTGTCTGAGCTGGAGGAAAGCTTCATGTTGTCTTGTTAAACATCATCTTCTAAAGATGTGAGTGAAGAGCTCCATATTGGGTGTATTTTTTGGGAAACGTTCAGGTCAGGATTAACTGAATCCAGCATGCAGCCATATGAGGGCGAAAGCAGCTCGGACTGAAATCAATTAAAGCTTGATTTCTCTTCCATCTTTGGTCCCAACTGCACAACATCTGGTATCAAACAGTGAGGGGGAAAAGGTCAGCTTCCTTTTATTTGGTGCAGTCTAAGTTTCTGCACAGGTTGGGAGATTCTTGGTAACTGAAACAGGCCCCGACATGTACCAGTAGGAACACAGCAGTAAACATCAGCCAATGTCAACGTCAGCACATTCTATTTTCTATTCCAAACAATATGCCTCTTATCTCTTGCTGTGGAGCAGTCAGTTGCTTCTTGACAGTGAGTGTTTGGAGCTGAAATGGAAAAGCTTTCATGTGCCGGATGAGGTGAGATCACTGCTCTAACAATCAGATATGCACACACTTGTTCCTGGACTCATTGAGCTTTTAAAAGTGTTGCGTTTTTAAACGGAGTGCTCGTTTTGTCTCCTCAGCTCTTCACTGAGTATGGCCGACTTGCCATGGAGGAAGTCTACGAGAAACCCTTTCAGGTCTGCTACACCACATTCAGTGTCCTTACAATCCTGTTTTTATATTGTGACTGACTTTTTGTGTTGGGGTGCAGATGCTTTGAACTTACAGTTGCTAATTATAACTTGAATGTCTCAATTTTCACTACAGAGTTCACTACTAGGTGACACTATTTTATCAGAAAGCATTAGTGTAGAAACACGAAAATGAAGAAGTTGGCTTGAGGTTGGTTGTAGAGTGGTTAACACGTTTGAATTACCAGGAGAAGGTTATGGGTTCAAACTTCCGGGTCAACTGGGGCCTTTCTGTAGAGTTTGTGTTTTTCCAAAGTATAAAGACATGCTTGTTAGGTTGAAATGTCTGTACAGGTATTTGGCTGCATGTGTGATCCAGGTCAAAACTCTTGATGCATGCAAATGTTGCTCGTTTTTACTCTTGCAGATTCATCTTTTCCATGTACTAGGTGTAGTTGTCCAGAAGTTACCAGGCTGATCCTTGATTGATGAGGTTACCTTTTCCCCCTCAGACTTTGATGTTCCTGATCCGAGACTGGAGTTACCCCTATGAACATTCATATGGTCTGGAGGGAGGGCAGAGCTTCTTGGAGAAACGCCTGCAGGTGAGCCGTCTCTCAGCCTGACGGCACAGAGAGATTCAGGTCCTGCTTAACTTGGCAAAAAGACTGGAAGCAGCTGGAACCTGCCAGCCTACAAAAATATTTGAAAAATCTACTTTCCAAATCTGTTATTAACCGAGCTGCCTGGCATCTGTGTTCAGGTGAAGCAGAACCAACACGAGGAGCTGCAGAATGTCAGGAAACACATCCACTCCTGCTTCTCCAACATCAGCTGTTTCCTGTTGCCGCACCCTGGCCTCAAGGTGGCGACCAATCCCCACTTCGACGGTCGGCTCAGAGGTACAACAGCAGCTCCACCCACCAAAGTAACAGCACAGGTCATTTAAAATGGCACTAAAAGACTGACAGGCAAATGAAACTGTACGAGGAGCGCAAACCGGTGAGACAGGACTGTCAACATTTGTTCTGTGTTCTTTGTTCCTTATTCCATATTGATTCTTATCTATTATCAAACAAAGACAATCTCAGAAATGTAGAACAAACATATTGGTGCACACAGAAGAACGTGCAGCCATGCTTTCTTCAGACTGTGTGACAGTAAACAATGTCCCAGTAATCAGCTGCCTCACCAGACAGCTCCTCATCCTATGGACAGACTCCACCTCCACCATCTCGAACCAGTTTTCCACCAGCTGCAGATTCTGGGCAGAGTGGACATCTAGGACAAGAACTACATCAGCAGCTGCAGTCTAAGGTGGCGAGGTTGGAGTCCATCAGACCACAGTTTGAGCTGAATAATGAGCACAGTAGCGAACTGGTCAGAAGGATATGATGGAAAGGCCTCGATGAGCTGGTGAGACGTGACTGAAGTTTCAAAAGAAGTGCAAGGTGATGGTTAACAGCTGGAAAAACATTTTTAAAATTCTAATAAGTTTCCAAATATATTTGAGCTGGCTGCCCAGGTATATAAAGGGGTGCCTGAGTAAAGTTTCAAGTCTCTTCTTTAAAGGACAGGATCATAGGAGCCAGGGTAATGAGGCCAGTTTATGAGGTCTGCAACAAGGGAAAATGTACTACTGTACAGTTCACTCTCCCAAAGGGAGTCCAAGGGAGCATTTCTTATAAGGTTCAGCAGAATAAACATCCAGACATCAACAAGTTGTCAGCTGGTGTCAAACACCACCTCTAATGGCTTAAACTATAATCCAGTGAATTCTTTGAACATACAAACACAACTGAAATGTGTCTGTGTGCATTGTTGTTGAGCTGCCCCCTCTCATTAAATCTTGGAGACCCGTGCTCTGAGGCCAGCATGTGTGGCTGCTGGGGAAGAGGATGACCCCGAACACCTGACTTCTTCTAAAGGCGTCTGAAAGTCCAGACTTGCAGGAAGCATGAAGAAACTGAATGAGTCAGTCTTTGGGCAGAATCAGACTGCGTTAAACAGGGCTGTTGATCCCCATGTTTCACGTAAACTACATGTGGAAAATGAAGAGATGCGACAAAACCAGCACTGATCAGCAGTAGACAAAACTGGCACAAATTCAAGTGTGTGACAGCTTTCACTGTTGCCGCGTTTCTGACATGTTTTGTGGTGTGTGACTCAGATATCGATGGGGACTTTAAGAAGGAGCTGGTCAGCCTCGTTCCAGCCCTGCTCGCTCCGGAAAACCTGGTGGAAAAAGAGATCGGAGGAGTGAAAATCACCTGCAGAGACCTGCTGCACTACTTCAAAGTGAGTTTACTTTGATGCTCACTAAGAACAATGCACTGTAACACACATGGATTCATTTGTTTTAAAATGAGTTGAGTAAACATGTATTAAAGTTCTCTTCCTGTTGAAAGCCAAAAAAAAGTTGTAGGTAGAACTTTGGTCTAGAAATGCCTTTCCAAATGTTCTTTTTGTGGTGGTTAAACTGGTATTTGGGTCACACATCATGGAGGATGAACCTTCTCTGCTGCTGTGTTCTCAGGCCTACATGAAGATCTACCAGGGAGAGGAGCTCCCTCACCCCAAGTCAATGCTGCAGGTCAGTTCAGCTCATGTTGGAGCTTCTTCAGTTTCACTGTCAAATGGCTCCATCTGCTGGACAGTCTGTATTATGACCGCCTAACTGCATTATGCATGCCCTTCAAATCACACTGCTGTCGATCTTGGTTTAATTATGAGAACATTCAAAAACTACATGATACTTGGAGGCTGAACAGCCCTAACTCACAATGCTAAATCCTTAGGGGGAGAAAAAAAAATTCCTGGACTCAGACCTGGATCGACTCCAAAAACAAATCATGTCTACGTTGGGCCGAGTTTGATAACGTGTTTCTGCCACTCCCTCTGCAAACTTTTTGTGCAGCACTGCTAAAAAAACAAACTGAACCATAAGATAACCTTCTTGTTGGAGGCAAAACACACTCTGTTTTCAACTGCTGAATAGGTTTTGTCCTCTGCTTTTTAGGCAACAGCTGAAGCAAATAACCTTGCAGCTGTAGCAGGATCCAAAGATGTGTACAACAAGAGCATGGAGCAGGTAACTGTTTGGTTCACAGCTTAGCTTGTTCTTTTGAGGGAAGGGGGTGAATCAGCTGGTTAAAAATCATCACTGATCTGATGCTTTTCCTGTTCACTCTTCACCTTTTTGGTCATATATATATATAATCTGACATTTATGAATGTTAATGTTACACCTGGTCAAAGCTTGAAATGAGGGCAGCTTATGTATAAGTAATCTCTTTTTTTGGGTCCAAAGCTCAGGCTTCATGTGCTTCTGCTTTTGCACGCTCAGTTTCAGGTTTTAGTTCATCCAGCTGACGGACTGGTGAGCTGATGTCATGGCGAGGCGTCATCCATCCGCAATTCATAAGAATCACTACTCCTTTCACGTCCATTTTTAACCAAGAAGACTCTGTATGGAGCTGCAGGGTGTATTTATGTCTTAACTGTTAAGTATAAATTAGCTGTTCAGCATTGCTAACTGGGTGTAGATTACTTGTCTTTTAACACAAGTAACTACATTGCAGTGAATGGCAGTTGCCTTTTCTGTTACAGTCATGTTTTTGTTACGTTCATGACGTATTTGAACTAAAAAAAAAACGAAGTTTACGTTTTTGTCCTTTATTACAAACAAAACTTAACAGTTGTGAGGTGGAAAGATATATCTAGTAGCATCTTTAGGCTGACTTTGAAACAGAAGGGCCTGCATAGCTATGGAGCTCCGCAGGCCTTTCTGTACATGTCCAAATTAATTCAATTAAAAATAGCCTGCTTTATAATTGAAATGTAGCAGCCTAACAGCTTTAAAAATAATGAGAGGAAAAAAATAGGTCAATTCTGTTTTAATTTAATGAAATCTACCTGCAGATCAAGCTCATCAGTAAGCCAGCAGCGTTGGCCAGAGTTTGCCTGTGGACCATTTGTCTCGTGTCAATGCTAGCCAAAACTAAGAGGACAAAGTGCCAGGAGGTAGATGATCTGATGCATGTATTCAGATTTTGAATGCAGAAAATGGACTACACATTTTTATAAATGTAAAATATGTAGAACCTCTTACAGGAGTCATCAGTAATAGTGACAGGGTTGCAATAATAAATAACTTTTGTTCAATTTCATACTCCTAGTGTTTTGTCGAAGCCACAGGGAGCCACTGGAGTCCCCGTCCTAGAGTGTTGGTCAGGTTTTGGTGAAAATTACATTTGTTCACCTGAGTTGAAACAGAGTTTGCTTGTAAGGTGACTGTGTAAACCCCTACACTAGGGCCGTTGAACTGGATGTGTCTGTTTTTGAGCCTCCTTGACTTCTCAGTGGATTTTAGTTTTCATTAGTTTGTGTGATACCGCCAACCAATAAGAAGCACACTTATCACTTTCTTTTAGCACTTCACACATCGTAGTTGTGAAGTACTTGGAGACAGCACTGTGAGTTGTGATGGATCTTAAGTAGGATAAGCTACTGCTGGTTTCTATTCTTGGATCTCTGTCATTAAGAGGGGATATCATAATCTGGTCATTTCAGTCACACCGCTTTCAGACTGTTTGTGAGGGGCAGTCTGTCTGAAGAAAGCTGGCTTACATGTGAAGGCTGTACAGGGGCCCAGTGTAAAATGAAAAAGGATTATCTGAATTGTGAATAATGCAAAGTTAATCACGTAGAGTTTGCTATTAAAATCTAGAACTGAAAATGGCAAAAGGAGTCCACTTTTGCAGCTAATCATATCTTCAAAAAGCAGGGATATGATGGAATCATCAGTGTCACCACCACCATCACAAAATCCCAAGAGTCATCGCAGTACCACAAAGACTGTTTGACGCAGGGTTTTGAATTTTGGCACAGTGATAGACCTCCATGGTCCAAATTGGTGGAGTGAAATTTTAAAGACACAATTTTTAAAAAAGTGGTACATGTATATGTATTCATCCCCTTTCCTATAAGGTCCCTAAATGAGATCTGGTGCTGCTAATTACCTTTAGAAGTCACATAATTAGTTCAGTAAGGTCCATCTGTGTGCAATCAAAGGGTCACATGATCTAAGTACATATACACCTGTTCTGAAAGGCACCAGAGTCTGCAACACCACTAATCAAGTGGCACCACCGAGCAAGCCACACCATGAAGACCAAGGAGCTCTCCAAACAGGTCAGAGTTTGGAAAAGTACAACTCAAGGTTGGCTTATAAAAAATTATCAAACTTTGAAAATCCCACGGAGCACCATTAAATCCATCATCACAAAATGGAAAGAATATGACACCGCAACAAACATGCCTAGGGAGGGCCGTCCACCAAAACTCACAGACCGGGCGACGAGGGCATTAATCAGAGAGGCAACAAAGAGACCAAAGCTGGAAAGCTCCACAGAGGAGACTGGTGTACCTGTCCATAGGACCACTATAAGCTGTACACTTCACAGAGCTGAGGTTCAGGGAAGAGTGGCCAGAAAAAAGTCATTGCTGACAGAAAAAGATAAGAAAGCATGTTCAGAATTGGCCAAAACACACATGGGAGAGATTTCCCACCTCCAGTCTAGAAGGTCCTCTGGTAGATGAGACAAAAATTTAACTTTTTAGCCATCAATTAAAACATTATGTCTGACATAAACACATCACCTCTCATCACCCAAGAACACCATCCCCACAGTGAAGCATGGTGGTGGCAGCATCATGCTGTGAGGATGTTTCTTATTGGCAGGGACTGGGAAACTGATCGGAATTGGAGAAATGATGGATGTTGAACCTCCATTCCAATTCCAGGGATAAAGGTTCACCTTCCAGCCGGACAGTGACCCTAAGCATACTGCTAAAGCACCATTGGAGTGCTTTAAGGGGAGAGATATTAATGTGTTGGAATGGCCTAGTCAAAGCCCAGACCTCGATCTAACTGATAATGTGTAGCATGACTTAAAGATTGCTGTACACCAGCAGAACCCATCCAACTGAAGGAGCTGGAGCAGTTTTGCTTTGAAGAATGGACAAAAATCCCATGTTACTTGATTTTTTTTTTATTTATTTATTTATTTTTTTTAAATGTCTTGTTTTTTTTCTTTGTTTAATTTAACTTCAAAAATCTTGTGTAGTTCTGTTACATAAAATCCAAAATAAAATGCATTTAAATTACAGATCTTAACGCAAATGGGGGGGGGAAATGCCAAGGGGGGTGAATACTTTTGCAAGCCCCTGTATGCACATCTGACATCAGTTTGTACTGCAGGTCTGTGTTATTGATCAGACTTCAGAGATTCAGGTTCTCTTTGATCAGTTTTGTTCATTTTTTGTTCCGACCTGTGTTCTGGTCTCAGATCTGCGGTGGGGACAAACCCTACATTTCCCCAGCAGAGCTGGAGCGCCGTCACGTAGAGCTACGGCAGGCATCAGTTCGACACTTCCGCTCTGTCAAGAAGATGGGCGGCGAGGATTTCTGCCGGCGCTACCAGGAGCAGCTGGAGGCAGAGCTCGACGAGGCCTACGCAAACTTCAGCAAGCACAACGACGGCAAGAACATCTTTTACGCTGCGCGGACGCCCGCCACGCTCTTCGCCGTCATGTTCGTCATGTACGTGGTGTCGCTGGTCACCGGCTTCGTAGGCATCAGCTCTGTGGCCACGCTGTGCAACCTTGTGATGGGAGTGGCTCTGACGGCGCTCTGCATCTGGGCCTATGTCAAATACTCCGGAGAGTTTCGCGAGGTCGGGGGGGTCATCGACCAGGTCGCTGAAACCCTCTGGGAACAGGTAAGAGGACGAGCGCTAAAAATGTTACTGTCTTTGTCCTCAAGTCCTGATGTAAATGTTGCTTGTGCCGTCTTTTTGGCTTCACTCGTGGTTTCAAAGGTGGGAGGTGATCTGTAAATGAACTGCGCTGAAAAGAAGTAGCTTGGCTTGTCAGGTGTTGCGTTGACTGAAGGCTCCTCTCTAATATTTCATTCTTCAGTTTCATGTTCACTTCAGCGCCATAATTCTTTCATGCTTCTCTTCTCGTGTTTTCTTAACCTATTTCTTTCGTCCCTAAATGCTTCCAGAGGACTCCACGAAAGGTGAGCACTTTGCCTGATGCCTGCACAGCTCAAATTTGTTTAACACAGTTTCCGGTTTGAGGCTCAGATTTATAGGCTGCCTGGTCTTCAAACTGATTCTTAATGTCAGTCTGTATTTCTGTGTAAACTGTAGACAGTGGAGCGATGGCTCATTTTTCCATAACTACACCTTCAGTTATAGTTTTAATCTAATTTTCATACTGAGCAGATATGATGGTGTTCATGCAAAAGCTTTTTAAAAAAAAATAATCTAAAAGGTGCTAACGACACTAAAGTGGTGGTGAAGTTCAGGTTGGTGACTGGCAGTATTGGGGGGTGAGGCCTAGCAGACAGTCATCAGCTGCAGCTACATGTCATCTGTCAGTCACCTCCAACTTTAAACCTTACCTCTATCACTCCAGGATGAGTTTAAAGTTGACCATTTTAACACTGGAGTCACTGGGGATTGATTGGAGGTTGCCTCTTGAACAGTAGACACGCCTCTTGCAGCAGGTATTGCCACTGCACTGTAATGACACAAGTATTGGGTCACATCTCTTAATCATCATCAAGCACCTCGCCATGCAGGCTGCCTTTGCAAACATGGCCGTTCTAAAGAGCTTACCGGATTTGAGGGTAATGTGTAATAGGATGCTACAGGGGCGACGTGGCTCAGGAGATGGAGCGGTCGTCTTCAACACGAAGGTTGGCAGTCCGAACCCTGGCTTTTCCACTCTACGTGCCAAAGATGCTGAACCCCAGATTGCTCCCACTGTGTGAATGCGTGTGTGAGGCTTGTAGTAAAAAAAGCGCTTTGAGTGCTCAGTTAGAGTAGAAGAGTGTACATGTACCAGTCTGTTTACAGTTGCAGCAAGAAATTTGGGTTATTTTTGTGGGGTTGGCCTGCGCTCCTTAGGTCCAGTGAAGAGACATCTTAATGTTTCCGCTTCCCAAGACATTTTGGACAATTCTATGCACCTAACCTTGTGTGACCAGTTTGGGGAAAGCCCTTTTCTGTTCCAGGATGTCTTGACTGGCCCACACAGAGCTCTGACCTCAACCCCGTATGACACCTTTGGTATGAACTAGAACAGAGGCTGTGACCTCGCAAGCACTCTGCAGGAATTTTTGCCCGTTCATCCAGAAGACACTCCAAAATCTTGTAGAAAGCCTTCGCAGAAGAGTTTATAGCAGCAAAGGGGGACCAACTCCACATTGATGCCTATGGATTTAGAACAGGAGGTCATGTATGGGTGGACCAGTACTCTTGTCCACAGTGTGGAAAAGTCAGCTTGTGATTTGATAAAGGACACTTATTTACTCTTACCCCCCCCCAAGGTTCTGATTGTGCTGATAGTAATAAGAGTCTGGGACAAGTACCAGTTTAACAGTCCTCTGTACCCACCCCTGTGTGTGACCTATTGGTTTGAATTCATAAGGTTCTGTGTTAACTGAAATAAAACTTCAATGGCTCTGCTGTCGACTGTGGAAAGAATTTGGTGTGATAAGTTGAACGAACTAACACACACACACACACACACACACACACACACACACACACACAGACAGCTCTAGTGACTGAAGGACGTGGCATGATTCTCTGCCTTTGCTTTCCACAACCTTTCTTTTCCTGCTCTCTGATCTTGCCTCCTTTTCTTCCTCCAGATCTTCTTCAAACTCTTCGAGGTGGCTCGGAGTCGAGTCCCGTTGGGGAGCCTGATCCCGGCGCCGCGGCCCCGCCTCGCCTCAAACAACAACGTCAAGAAGAAAAACTAGCGGCACGCCACGTCAGCCCGGTCACTTTGATTCCCCATCACCTTCACCTCCTGCTCGGTTTTAAAACGACGGTTTGAGACGTATAAATGAGTTTTTGTTTTGACTGTAGATGATGGTTCCTCGCCGTGCCGGCTGTAGGTTTTAAGGACTTGATATAGATCCGGACAAAGTGGTATGATGCATTTTACTGTCACTGGGTGGGGTTACGGTTCCTAATAGTGGGAGGGTCCATTTTTCTGTCACTGTCATCTTAGGTGTGGTCACTTGTCAGATAATGACTCCACATTATTGATTCCCATTTATGTGAATGTACATATGAAGAGCATGACCACAGACCCTCCTCACTGCTCTCCTCGTGGTTCCCCTCCTCTCGTCTTCGTCAGGTTTGTGTGTCGCTGGGCGGCGTCACGAGGAGGAGTCGCAACCAAAGTTTACAGCTTTACTCGTAGAGGCTGTCAGACTGAGCGGACTGACAAACACAGGCTTTTAGGCCTTCAAAAGGTGGTTCTCGGGGGGAATTCCATTTTTTTCTACTTGCCCAGAATCAGAGCGTCAAACCTTTCCTGTGCCAATAGAAGCTGTATGTTCACGTAATTCCTGGATCGAGACAAACCTTAAATTGAAATCCTCTGACTTTTATGGCGATTGACATTTGCGTTAATCTCTCAAATGGCTAGCGAATACTCAAATGTCAAGATTCAGTCTTGACATTTCCAGTGGTTTTCTCAGCCTCCCTTGGCAGCCGTTACATATCCTCCTCAGTCCTGGACCGGGGTGCTCTGTGCAGCTGCATGATCTTGTTTTTCAGCTTCAAACCAGAAACCGTTCCAAGCAGCTATAATCAGCATTTGCTGTGCTTGCTTGGGGTTGAAAAGTTTCATCAGCTCATAACATCTAATGCGCTCAAGATGATTGTGCCCAGAAGAAGGTTAACATTTGCATAGACTTGGCCCTGCTTTGTCAGCAGTTGGTAGCTGCGTAGTTTTTTGTCCCCAGAAGGCTTTTTGCCATTTAAAAATTCAGCCGGGTAACGGTGGAGAGAAGGCGCTGCAGAACTCTGTATGACTGAATCATGTAGTGACGTATGTCTTGTTTTATCTGAATTGCTCTTCTAAACACAGAAGTTCACTGAGGGGTGAACCCATCGCTTAAAATATGTTTACCGTTAAAAGGCAGTACTTTGGGGGGGGGGGGGGGGCTGCCCCCCCCCCCCCCCCCACCACTCG
>VUQH01025536.1:0-11998 GCA_015106775.1 Etroplus canarensis
TCCACCTCTCAAGGCTCTCCTCCACCTCCTCCCTACGCTCACTACAGATCACAATGTCATCTGCGAACATCATAGTCCACCGAGACTCCTGCCTGACCTCATCTGTCAGCCTGTCCATCACCATTACAAACAAGAAGGGGCTCAGAGCTGATCCCTGATGTAATCCCACCCCCACCTTGAACCCATCTGTCACTCCTACCACACACACCTCACCACTGTCTTGCTGTCCTCATACATGTCCCACACCACCCTCACATACGTCTCTGCCACTCCTGACTTCTTTTATACAACACGACTATTCCTTTCTTGGCACCCTATCATGTGCTTTCTCAAAATCCACCAAGACACAGTGCAACACTTTCTGACCTTCTCTGTATTTTATCAAATATAGGATGGCTTATACACATGCCACTACTGATGGGGTAACACTTTTAATATAAACACCAAATGAGAAAAAAGTTGAGCAGCTAGGTATGTGAAGTCAGGCAAATGGAACATGGTAAAAAGTCAGAGGACATCTGATGGGTGAACTGAGATTTATATAGTGACGTTGTGAAAAACAAACAGGACTGCGACAAATATTGTGTGACAAATTATCCATTTAACAAACAGAAGCTGCAAGTTGTGATGCATTTGAGTCATTAATTTAAGTACTGAGAACCTTAAAACTAGAGTTCTTCCTGTGTAGAAAATCAAGAATAAAGTGGGAGCATATTTATCACTGGGTCTGAAGTTCAGCAGTGCTCCTGTGCAGTGTGTTTTGTGCTTATGTGTGACTGATAGGGCCATTAGTGGCAGAGAGCTTAAAGCTGTGTCGTTTGTTTACTTTTATGTCTGACTGACTTTTATGCATCCATTATGTGGCTGTGTGTGTGTGTTTGTGTGTGTGTGTGTATAAGTCCTGTTTTTGTGTGTGTGGACAAGAACATTTAAACCACAGGATTAATAACTGCAATCATTAAAAAACAGTGTGATCACTTCGAGTTCACACAGGCTTTAAGAATAGCTCTACTTCCAGTATCGCCGGATAGTTGTGGATACATGAGTCTCACTTTAAGAATATATATTTATAAATGCCAGTTTACAAACTGACCATTTATATGAGGTGCAATTGAAAAGTTCTGTGACCATCAAAAGCCATACTTTAATTTGGCAAACTCCCCTTTGAAGTAGTAGTGTGCTTTGGTGACGGTGCAGGCCCTTCAGTGTGACTGCTTTTTCTAGGTAGTTCCTTGGAGATTCCTTTCCAACCACTTGTACGATATTAAGAGAGAGCTGGATGTCTTCTAATGTGTGAAAATGGCCACCCTTCATTTGGGATTTCATTTAGGCAAAAACAAAAGTTGCATGAAGCCAAATCTGACAAGTAGGGTGGGTGGAGAGCAAAGATTTTGTTGGTGTGCCCAGTCTTGTTGGTTAGTTTTCAATCTTCTGTAAGCCACTGAATGTTCTCCCTTAGATGTCATACCAGTAATTCTCTGCATGGAAGATCTGACTGTGGTGGGTGAATTTATGAATATAATGAAGTAGAGCATAATGATGAATAAGATGTTCGTAAAGCTGGTTTGATCACTGTTTGATCCACTAGGCAGCAGACAGATTTGGTCTCCTGTGGTGGTGGGCCCACAAAAGAGCGGACCCAAAAAAGACTCATGTAAGCCAAGTCATGGCTTCATCACAGTAAGGTGGCAATTCACAAAAGGGTGAATATGATAAAGTTAGGTCCATGAGATTCTTCTCAAGTCTAGAATCTTATTGATAACAACAAATGCTAAGTTTACTCCATTTAGATGCTCCCCCAGGCCTTTACTGCAGCTGTTTTCAGTTACTTTTGCAATATCCATTCATTTGCGCTGTGAAGTGACGTTCAATGACTTTGGCTGAATCTGAGCAGGGAATATAGCCCTCTACACGCTAGAATTCATCCTGCTATTTCTATCAGCAGTCACAACACCATTAAACACTAGCAACCCAATTCCAATGAGAGCCATACACGGCCATGACACAACATTGCCTTAACGATGCTTGACAGATGATGTGGTATGCTTCGCATCATGAGCTGATCCTTATACTTATGTTCCTATACTTCTCTTTCCATCATTCTGGTACAAGATTATCTTGATTTCATATGTTGAAAGAACTTGGCTGGCTCTTTTAAAATAGTTCTGGCAAAATCTAATCTGGCCTTCCAGCCCTTGAGTGTAACCAGTAGTTTGCATCTTATTGTAAACCCTGTGTATTTACAGTCATGAGAGGGTCTCTTGATTGAAGATTTTCACAGTGATACACCTACCTCCTTCCTCTTGACTTGGCTAGATGAAGTAACAGGGTTTTTGTTAACCAAAAGAGAGAATTCTGTGGTCACCCACTTTAGTTGTCTTCTGTGGTCTTCTAGGCCCTTTGGATTTACTGAGCTGGCTAGTGCATTCCTTCTTAAGATTGTTGATTTGGACACTCCTAAAGCTTCTGTCACACTTTGATGATTTAACCAGCTTTCGCTGGCATCAAAATGCTTCAAAATTTCTCTGAAACGCTGACATACACAGAACTATTGATGTTTTTGAGAACTTATAGATAACTTATACCAAAGAATGCTTAGCATGTTACTGGCATTCACAATGCATGCATAGTGTGTCGTAGCCTAATTGCAGTATCAGCATCACTGTCATAGTACAACATCACTGCCATGTCAAAGGAAAACTTGAAGGATGCTGCCAAGAAGTCTCCTGGCTGTGGACGTATAGAGGAACCCTCATCACCCTCACGTTCACCCTGTGATGGAGATGATATGGTAGCAGGAAGTGCTGTGATCGTCAGGAATATGTCAAATATGTCTACAAATGTCAATTTGCATTGGAGATAAGTTTGCTATCAGTTGTACACAGGTTAAAAGCACATTAGTCACAGGTTAGAAATAAGTTTTGGGTACGCTAGACATTATCGCCATTTATTTCCACTTATGGGTAACTTATAAGTAACATTTCTGAACGTGCCTCAGCAATTGCATAACTTACCTATAACTTATGGCCTGTGTATGCGGGACATATGAGCCATACACTGGCATATGTTGGAAATTTTGTGAACACACAAAATTTTTCTGCGCCTCACCATACTACGACGTATACCAGTGTGCTTCAGCATGCTCTTAACTTGTGCAAAACTTACCAGCAACTTTTTCAACGTAGGCCAGTGTATTTGCCGAGTTTTTCATGGGCATACGCTGGTTAAATCATCAAGGTGTGACAGTGGCTTAAAGATTTTGATGTCTCTGATAGGTCTGTTTGGGGTTTTCAGCCTAATAATGGCCTCCTCCATGTGCAACATCTCTCAGCCTCGTATTGAGAGTTTCAGTGAACAGCTACCAAATGCAAGTTGAACACTTGGAATAACCTCCAGATTTTTATCAGCTTGTCATGAAATAACGAGAGAAAAGACCTCACCTGGACATGAAAGTGTTTGCCAGGCAACTGTGGCATTACTTTTGAACATCTAAAAATTGGGGACTGCATAAAAATGGCTGTAATTCCTAAATAGTTAATACTTTTCTCAAACCCCTTGAATTATAGCTAAAAGTCTGTGATCACATATTGACTTTGATTGAAAAAATTGTTTCTTCCAGCCATCTCTTCTTCTACTTCCACATTACAAAAGTTGGCAGCTATAGTATTAACTGACACCCTGCAGGCCTCTGGTTCATCTTTACCCCCTGCTGTTCAACATAATAGTGTGGAACATCACAATTATACAGTGGATCAAAAAACTACCTCATACTAAAGATATCCTTCACTGATAATGATTTATTGAAGCCCACAGATCCCTTTCATTTTCTTAGATTTCAGAATGTGATGAAGTACAAAGCTTTGTCAGTGTCATTGTGTCAAAATGGATTATTCTCTTTTTATTTGTAACGGTTTCCTCTTGCTCAATTAGAGATCAACACTCCCTGTCAAGTGGCCAGTTCTGTATGAAGCTCACTAAGGAAAATGTTTTGATTACTGTAAAACCTGAAAATGAAGGAAATAAATCCGACACTTAACTCAGACACCCAGCCTTAGCATCACAGCCCCATCTCAGTGCTGCAGCATATAATTACATTGTCTTATACAATCATTAAATTCTTCAGTCAAGTGTTTTGAGTCGCAGAGCACCGAGTCACAATGATCTTAATTAAACTTGAGATTGGGGGACTGTGTGTTAACAAGAAGCAGGGATAACTTATAAAGAACAAGGTAATTAGATTTAATAATATACCTCATGCAGCATTGTCACCACCGAACATCTTACTTGGTCTCTTCCATGTTCCTTCACTTACCAGCTTGCTGTAATTCTTTGATTAAATTTGTTCTTGTTCTTTACCTCTTTTTTGTCAGACAGTGTACCCCATTTAAGCTCCTTCTTTGATGACAGAGTCTCAAAAAAAAAACAAAACAAAGAAATGGCCTGACTTTATAAAGAAAGTCAGAGAGGCAAGATTGAGATAGTTTGGACATGTGCAGAGGAGATATGGTGGATATATCAGACAGAGCTGTACGAGTAAAGTGGCAACAGGTGGGAGAAGAGCACAAGTGGAAACAAGAGCAGGATGCAAAATTGGATACAAAGCAAGGAACGTAACTGGTGACCAAAATAAAACAGGAAGTGAGAAACATAACTGAGAATGCAGAGATAAAAGTTTGACAAAAGGACGTAAAACACTAAAGGATGAAACACAGAAAACTAATTTCAAACTAAACACAGGAAAGGACTTGAACTGAGACCCAAAGACTAAATACAAGAAAGAGACAAGTTAAACCAGGAAAGTACAACAACTACACACAGACTAGACACAGGGACACATGAGGTGGTTAATAAAACCAAACTCAAAAGAAATCAAATGCAATATGCAGAACTGGAGGGCAGGATTGAGCAAAATGTAAGAAGAACAGAAACTCAAAACCCTAACAGGAGGACGCAATAAACCATACCAAACACAGGCAGGGCTACAACTGAGGCTGGCGCATAAACGGGGAATACAATAAATAGTGCATGAGAACTAAGAAACTCAGAAATCATAATCTGAACTCAAAAATCATGCAAAACTAGAACAAAAAAAATCCAGAACCACAATAGAGGGTCTGACTAAAAAGCCTGAATGAGTATACACTTTATTAAAAAATTTCAAGAGATGATTGTGCGTCAGTCAGCTCTCTGTACAAATATTAATATTTATCCTAACCACTGGAAGCCAAATGTTCCTCTAGTGAGAAGATGCTTCAGTTTATTTGAACGTATTAAGCAGGAAGATGTGAGCATAAGAAGAGACACATTATCATTTAATTATGGCAACCACATTGTCAAAAATTAGAAGATTTAACAAATCCTTCATGTTACAAAGAAATGTAAAACAAAAAAGAGCAACATATTGGTAGTGATTTTTGAAAACTTGCCTCAAATGATGGAATGTTAGCATTTCTCTTGGCTTACACAGTTGGCACACTTAAAAGCCTGCACAGTGGAGGATATCGCATGATGTCATTTATCTTTATGCATATTTGTGATTTGTATTTTATTCTCATTTTGAAAAAATAAGAGAACAGATGTGCATCATTATGTGCAGGAACAAACCACATCCACCTGCTGAAAACACAACAAACCGGAGCTTATTCTTGTTAGACCCGAGGCGTTTTGGCCTCCGGTGATATGGATCAAAACTAGCATATCATTATGTACAGAGAGACAGCTGACTGACATATAGTCATCTCTGGAGGCTTGCTGAGCGTATTAGTGTGCTTATCTTGTATGCATGTGATTTAACTGGCAGCCTCTCTATTCTCATTTCCTCTCCCCTCAGCTTGCTCCATCATGCCATCATTTTTATACCCTGTTTGACATGATTTCTTTTTGTCCATAAATTATTGCTATATAGTTTAACAGGAAATAAGATGTAAATATAAACTCGCGGAAAAATGTCCGCACTAATGTTTTTATGCATGTTATACAAATCATCTGCTGTACATATGAGCTACAATTTGTTTACCTTCTGCAGCATGTCAACACAGATGTATATATTCAAACATAAGAAACAGGATCATGATGGATTTCAGATAACATTTTTTCCCTCAAATGTATATGCAGTCTGTTCTGCTGGGAAAACCAAATGCAAACCTAATGCTGAATGCATTTTCTCTCGTTAACATTTTGAAACTTGCACAGATTATTTTCAGTGTTGCTTCATTTTTATTGCCGTCTTCCCTGATATCTGCTGTTGCCTGCAAAAGCTCTTGCTATGTTAACAATATCAGTTGTTAGTCTGTGAAACGGGTGATACCATCGGCAGGAATAAGCATTGTGATACCCATGTGCCTACACAAATGCATGTATAAAATGGGACCTGCTCATGTAAACATTGCTCCACAGGCCCTTATCCTGTCACTTTATCTATACAATCCCTAAAGCAGCTTTGTTGGCTTGCTGCTATGAAATTTTTAGAATTTATTCAAGGTGCATAGCCAGTCTGTGTTCCAGCCCACACAGATTTTACATTATCAGACTCACAGTGGATGAGAAAGATAATCAAAATCATGCAGCAAAAGCAGGGGATGGATGGATTGGGTCCTCCAGTATTTGTCCTTGTCAAAACCTTACCCACAATACAGATGGACCTCCAATAATGTAGTTAAGGATTCAGGCAAGCCTTGCTTTTAGCCGCTAATGTAGCAATGACCTAATTCGGAGATGCACTAAATGGAAAAACGTATTGAGCCACCTACACATCACGCTTTTATTTATTCTAAATCCATCAGCATCAATATAAAGTCAGTCTTCCTTTACAACTATAATACCTTCCAGTCTTCAAGAATTTTTCCCCAATTAATCCAGGAGCGTGTTTGTGAGGTCGGACACTGATGTTAGACAAGAAGGGCTGGTTCACAAGTCTATGTTCTTAGTTCATCCCAAAGGTGTTTGATGGGTTAATGTCAGCACTCACGCCAAACTCGCCTAGCCATGTCTTTATGGACCTTGCTTAGTGCAGTTGGAAGCATGGAATTGTCCAACATGCCTCGGTAAGCCGAAGCACTAAGATTTCTCTGGAACTAAGGGGGCCCTGGCCAACTGTAGGAAAACAACCACAAGCATTAGCTCTCCTCCACCAAACTTTAAAGTTGGCACAGTGCAGTCAGATAAGTAACCTTTTGCAGTTAGTCCACAGAGCATTGGGCACTGTAACTTTGCATGGTCTGCTACATTGTTGCTGAATAGCTGAGATGCCTAAACCCTTCCAATTTAAAATGGAAGAAATTTCACCAGCTGACAACCCATTCTTTTACAAATGTGTGGTTAAATGTGTAGCTAGTAGCTTGATTTTATGCATCTGTAGCAATGCGATTGAATGAAACATGCAAAGAGGTGTGACCCGATACATTTTTCCATACAGTGTAAAAGAGTGCACAGAGGTGTGTATTCTCACTTCTTTCTTTTTAACCCAAACCCTGACATTTGCTTCTTTTTCCAGACTCACTGACAAACACTAACTAACTTGAGCAGATTTCAGGCAGATTATGAAGATTTTCACTCGTGTCATAGTTCTCCCCAAGACCAATAAAACAGTTGGCCTTCTGTGTCAGTTCAAGAATGTGTAGACTGTCCGTCGGTCCACTTCCTTAAGCTTATCAAATTTAGGATCACAGAGTTCTGAAGCCCATCCCAGCTGTCATGGGGGCAAGAGGTGGCGTACACCCTGGACAGGTCATCAGTCTATCAGCCGGAGCACCCGGAGAGATCCCATACAGGCACAGGGAGCACATGCAAACTCCACACACCTGACCAGTGGATTCAAACCCAAGACCTTTTTGCTGTGAGGCAACAGTGCTGACCACTGTGCCATTTGACAGTACTTCTAATGGACACTGCCGTCCCAATATTATTGAAGAAAGAGAAATGGCCCTGAAAATAAAGCGAAACAAAAGAAAGTTAAAACTAACTGCAAATGACAAAATGTCAAATTCATGTAATGCTCTGATTTCTCTTTGAAGTTTTTTTAATTGGCTTTGGCGTTTCAAAATAGAGTTTTGATTTATGTTTATTTGCACACAATTTGCCTTACTTCTTTGTAGTAAAAACAGAAAGGTACCTTCATAAATGATACTAGCCCCAGAAGTAGAATCCAGCCTATACAATCCTCTCTGGAGTTAAGCACTGTAGTATCTCCATTATATCAGAAATGGATACTGTGTACACGGCTTCTGAAAACTGGAAGGTTCATATATGCTCATGAATTCACACAATATGTGCATATGTTTATAGCTAACATGACAGCTTGCCGACAAAGGTGTAAGACTGACAGGCTCCTGAGAGCCCACAGTGTGTATCCTCATCTCTCCAACTGTCAGATGAAGCCAGATGGGCCCCTGGAGACCAGTGGCTGCAAACCAGCCACATCTTGTCGTTAGGACAAGGTTCAGAAGACTCACATCAAAGAAAGCTCGTAACAGCTTGTGATTCACATGCACAAGTGGGAACAGGAATGCACGCTGAATATTCACCGGGGTCATTTGTCTAAAAATTTATTAACATCTCTGTTGTGTATTATTGAAAATGGTCTCGGTTTCATTTTCTGGTTCATTGCTTTTGTTAATGTCTTATTGTCAACTCTAAATGGATGGTTTGGAGGGGCTACATCCCATACCCCGATGTCCACTCCAGCTCCTGAATCCTGATTAGTCCTCGGCCACCTTTGTTGCTATTGTCGTGCTGTGTTTGAGTTTCTTGTCACTGCACTTGTCAGTTTCCCCAGGTTGCACTTAGCAGGAGGTTCCTAATGCTTTCAGCCTGCAAGAAAAACCTGCCAGTTTTCCTCGTGTTTATCACTGTCTGGAGATCCGTGCTTTATTGCACAGATTGCAATTTAGACTTACTGGAGTTCTTTCCTGCTGTTTTTTTTTCCAAAGCAAAACATTTTTTGGGACATTTTTGACAAGTTTATAAGGTTATTAATATAAATTATGCCCATCTATCTGTTATGCCTCCATAATCCATACAGTCATTAGTCCACTTCACCATTAACGTTCTCCCAAAACATTTATAAATCTCTCCATCTATCTCCTCCTCTATTTTTTTCCCCCCAATCTAGTCTCCTTCCATCTGCTATCTAGCCATTCATCCATCACACTAACAGTCACTAGAGTGCCAGGGTATTTATCCTCACCTTTCCAGCTCTCTAATTATCTACACAGTCAAGTCTCACAGCACCAGAGCTGTTTGTTAGAAGGACAGACACAGAATTTGACAAATGGAAGAAGGTGTATCATCAGTACCATTAAGGTCTTTGTAAGTAAAGACACAAAACCTCAGCACAGGTCTGTTTGTTACAGGTGAACTCACTGTGGTTCAGTTTGCAGTTCGTACGTTTAAAACACAAACGTATTGATGGTTTTGTGCCATTTTTGAGTAAGTTATTTGAACAACCAATAAAAGACCAGACAGACAGATTTCTTGTACTGCGATATACTACCAATGTGGGCGCACGCCACAAGCTTCATCTAAATGGCAGTTCATTGTAATCATTAGGCTACTTTATTGAATCTTACATTGACTTCCACTCTTTCAATTTTTTTTTCCACAGGACCCTTTGCTATCAGGTGAAAAAAGTAGACCCTCTGATTCAGCAGCTTGCAGAGCCACCATTAGTAGTAATATCTGGACGTAATCATTTTCTAAATTACTTTATCAATCATCATTGTGGAGGAAGTTTGGCCCTCTCTTCTTGACAACATTGCTTCAGTTCATTGAGGTTTGCAGAGATTTGTGTACAGCTCTCTAAACGTCCTGCCACAGCATTTCAACTGGGTTGAGGTCTGGACTTTGACCAGGCCATTGCAACACCTAGATTGTTTTCTTTTTTAGGCTTTCTGTTGTTGATTTTCTGCTGTACTTGGAATCATTGTCCTGTTGCATGACCCAGTTTCTGACAAGTTTCAGCTATCAAACAGATGGCCTCACATTTGAGTTGGCTGATATGCTATGTCTGACTTTCACCAAACATCTTAAATGTTTAACATGTTACTGTGGTTTGTAGAGTAGATGTAGGTCTTGGATTTTTGGCAGTCGCTCATTCTGACCTTGAATTTGCTGGGACGTCCACTCAGAGAAAGACTGTGGCATTGTGTTAACACGAACCTGAATGCTTCAGACCAGCAAACTGCCAGAACCTCTGCTTTTATAGAGGTGGTCACACCAAGCTGACGACCAATTAATCAAGTGCATTTGATTAGCAGCACCTGGCTGCTACTTAGCCTTATAATTCCTATGCAAGCAGTACAAGTGAACTTAGTTTTTCCACAGGACTCTGCAGTTTTTTTAGATGCCTCTGTCACAGAGGCAGAATGTTTTCAGGTTGTTTGTCCGTCCATTAAAATCTTGTTACCCCTACAGGAGCTCTCTTGTTTTCTGGATGTTTACCAAACGTTGTGTGGTTAATAACTGTGAAAGGTAGAAGATCTGATAACATTTATGAAATTATGGGGTCAAAAGGTCAAAGTCACACAGAATCATTAGTGAAATTCTCGTCACCATTGTAGAAGCTTGCAGGGCAGCTGAATCCTAGCCAAATGTCATCATTCATTCATCTTCTTCCGCTTATGCAATTCAGGGTCAGGGAGGGTGCTGGAGCCTATCCCAGCTTTCACGGGGCAAAAGGCGGTTTTCCTAGCCAACTTTTGTATTCTTAATTACTATGACGATGCACAGAGTAGAGGTACTGAAGGTGGATGAGTTTAAATATCTTTTTGAGGAATCAGCTTATTTCTGGATGTTTTCTTAACATTGTGTGGTTGATACCTATGATGAGCAGAAGTTCTGATAAAATTTACAACATTGTGGGGTCAAAGGTCACGGCCACATTGGACCATATTTAAAGGTGGAGGCATACTGACTGAGTTCTAAGCATTTTGTTTTTACAGGACTCGGTTCAGTCCTATTTTTTAACATGACTGTAACATCTAAACATTAAGTGAGAATGACTTATAAAAAGGTTTTTAAAAAACCTACAAAGCTGTAGTGTGTAGTGTAGGAAACTTCTCTAGATTATGCAAAAAGTTCTCATCCTGAGCTATCACATAATGGCGTTTTGGCACATTCAGCCTGGGTCTCCCCATTATGCGCCTTCTGGAATAAGAGCCTTTATGCACCGACTGAGGCAATATCAGCTGCCAAGAGATAATGGCCTCGCTTTACAGACTGACCCTGGACGGGCGACAATGGATGGACACTGTGGTTCCTGATTTATTTTGTTTTCCTTCGCTTCTTACTTTTGCTGGAGGGTTTTGGGTCCTAAAACCTACTTTGTTAGGTTACGGGAAAGTATAGTGGCTTGGGCTAAAACACACCCCTTCACAAGAGTAACCCTACACATTGAAAAGTGACAAGTTGGGATTCCTGCTGATACTGACACACACACACACACACACACACGTAATTGTGTGTTGTGTAGCATCATCACAAACTCTAAAGAATCAGAATCTGAATATTTTATTAATCTCAGGGGGGAAATTAATTTAAATTCTATTAAAGAGGTTTCCAATATTTCAATAAATTGTTGGTTTGTGTCATGGACCAAGAAGCCAAGAACATACAGGCACAGGTGTATTTTCAAAATGGGGGATTGTATTTACCCCAGAAAAGGACAAAAATATATCAAAATCACAGTCACAAAAAATAACCGCATCTAAGAAGTAAATGGGCCCGTAAAAAGGTCAACTAAACAGAACTCTACTCAAAAATGCAGCTTAACAAATCAATATCTTAACTCAAAAAACCTGACCTCCTCAAATAGTAATAGTAGTAGAAGTAAATTTTAGTGGTGGTTGGAAACAGCGAGGTGCATTACTGCCACCTACTGGTACGGAGCATGGACTGGAAATCATCATCTTCTTCTTCTTGTAAATTTTATTGGCGGTTGGCAAACAGAGTGCATTACCGCCACCAACTAGTATCAAGTCCACCTGTATCATCCCTGCGCAGG
>VUQH01025537.1:0-10121 GCA_015106775.1 Etroplus canarensis
AGGTAGGCTTCACACACACACACACACACACACACACACACACACAAACACACACACACACACACACACACACACACACACACACACACACACAAACACACACACACACAAACACACCCATGCATGCACATTCACACAGACTCTTGCCTTGGCTCTGTTCTCTCCCTGGGTGGTCTGTGCTACAAATGTTTATGATCTAAACCAAGCTAATCCAACTGGCTTGTTGCAGTGAACTGAGAATGATTTACAAGATGCTGCAACAGAGCCAGGGAGGGAGAGGAAATCAGTGGAAATCTTAAGGCTCCATTTCAAGTCACTCAGCGATTCGACCTGCACAACTGTCTCTGCGTCTGTTTGCATGCATATCTCCATCTGGTTTTATCCTGGAGTTGTAGCATTCTGTTTGTGTCTTTTTTCAGTTTGTTGTCCTCCGTCATCAGATCATTTCTGACAAATAAGCTTGCTTTGACAATATGCAAAATACGCTCAGGGATTTTTAATTCATATGAGATTCCTCTTTACCTCTTTTTTCAGCTCTGCTTTCTGCTCCCCCATTTTCCCACATGTAACAAAGAAGTCAAATCTTAATAACCAGCCTGTTTCTGATTTGGAACAAACACTTCACTCACTATCTCCTTCTTAGAATGAATGTGCTAAATAAAGGGAGAACATTTTTAATACCATTGCCTCTGCGTTTATGAAAGGATATGCTTGTGGTAGCATATTCATTTAGGTTCATAAGGTTTGGGACAATGACACATTTTTTGTAATTTTACCACTGCACACCACCACAGTGGGTTTTAAATCAAACAGTCCAAATGTGATTGAAGTGTAGACTTTCAGCTTTAATTCAAGGGGTTTGGCAAAAAAAAAAAAATGAATCAACTCTTTTATAGCTATTTATAATTCCCCATATTGATAGCCTATTTGAAACCTTGCTGCAAGCAAACCAGAGTTTGCAAAAGGCTCCTTTTCCATCTGTAGCCGCAGCACAGATGTTGCAGAAATTGCATTAAAAATAAAATATGTGATTAAAACTACAAAGTTAATGAGATCATTTGTAATCATGCAGAGCAATGTTAAAAACAAGAAAGGATATTAATGTTGGTCAAAAAAGCAGAATAAAGCATCATTTATCAACAAAGAAGTATGTAAAACCTATGTAAAAAATATACTGATGTTTACAAATACTTTGAAGGGTGGAGCTGAGCCACGTAAAATCTACTTATTTAATGAGATTTTTAATTAATAATGAACTTACCACGGAATGCATGTACATTAAGCTGCCTCTCTTATTATGCCTATCTACAACCCCTACTGGTCTTGTAGTGGCCGAGTAAGAGGTTGGCTCGAGTGGGCCACTGCTTCTTACTTGAGCTGTTGATGCTCGCTTTTGCTGCCAATATGCACTTTATCCATAGATTTGAACTTAGATTGTTCAGCAATGAAAATAATACTTATTTCTAAAAACTCTGGTGTCAATCTGAGCATATGAGTATGTGCAAGAGGTCCCACATCCAAATCCTGGATGAGCCCCCATTTATGTTACAACACAAGGGCAAACACTCAAGTGACCAACCACAAATTGAGAGCCAACCCTGCACAATAATCACAACTTGTGTGGCTCAATACCACACAAAGTTACTGTGTTGATCCACCAAAATTAGGCCAACTTCTCCACACATAAGGCCACAACCCAAAGTGCTCACCTTACAGTGGCTGTAGCACCAAAACATTGTAACACTATTGACACATTTTAAATAAATGTGAAATTTGAATTTGACCAGTTACCGTCACTAAACATGGTTAGAATATATAGGAAGTCATATGTCTTGCATTCTGATGCAATATGTGGCTCTTTCTTGGGTCTGTTTGTCTTGGTGGGAAAAGATTTCTTTATTAAGAATGAGAAAGAAAAGAAAAAACCCCCACTCCTGATAGCCTTGGTGGAATTCACATACATTCTTGCATCTTGTCAGGTTATACTCGCCAAGTTCTCAGTTCGGTTTTGTGCAATGTCTAACACACATCAGACCCCTGTGGTTAACCAGCTAAGCAGTAATCTCTGTGGTTTTCACTTGACTTTTATTGCAGATTTTCTGTTTCTTTCTTTTTTTTCAAATTCCCTTTTATTAAGTAAGTGCCACCTGCATACTGATGACACCTTGCAACTTAAGAGGATAAATTGATAAAAATATGTTAATTGTGTTAAAGCTACCATTTGTTTCATTAACATACAGAAACCAATGGTGTTAAATTGAAATGCCATAATTCATGCATGGCATGTTCATGCATTTATTAACATATATTTGACCTTTTTGAAGTACATGTCAAAAATGTCATAAGCAAAATGGTTTTTGGCAATGAACTGAAGGGCTATATTTCAGATTTTTTACAGTAGATCTTTATAAGATAAATAGCAATAGGGATTGTTTGATTTAGATTTCATCAGATTTTGATAATTTTTTTTAGTCTGGTGTATATTTATGTATATAAACAGCAATTCATAATCTGCAAACCTTCAAATGAAACTGAAAACCTTTTTTTAAAGTGTTTATAATAATATGGAAAGATTTATAGAAAATAAGTGTGTCATGTTGTAAGAAGCTCACACTGTTCTGCACGTCTGCAGTTAAACCTCCTTGGACTGACTGGAGTTGCATTTGGAAAGGACTGGACTTGGATTTGGAGAATATGTGAAGTGAACATATTGGGATGAATGAGGAAAGGATGATTCAAAGCATGTATCCAATTGTATTCAAATCCATACAATCAATATTTTTGCTGTCTTTTATAATTTCAAATACACTCACCTTGGCACTTTTTAAAAGTCAAAGATAAAATGTAAGAATGTTTAGTGTTCATTGAGCAATAGCAAATAAACTGAACTACAGATTTAAAACTACCACATTAGTTACAGCCAGATAACTGGAGCAGGCCATGGTCTTTGAACTAAACTGGACTTTTAATGTTCATCCCCATACATTGCAAATAATCCTTAAGATGAGACCTTTCAACTTCGACCTAGCAGGCAATTTTGCAGTGCTTACTGAAGTTAGACCGAAACTGATGACATATTTAACCACGACAATTAAAGGTTACAAGAACTTTTACTCTGTACACGTTATCTCCTTTAGGTTCTTACACTATAACGCTTATTTCAACACCTGTCATTACTTAGTCTATATTCTGCACTATATCCAGTCATTTTTAATTGTCATACTCCTGTAGCAGCTGGATGCAATTTTGTTTATCTCCAGCAATGCAACTGGACATCAGCTTTTTCAGCAACCAGCATTCACAGGGGAGAAATTGCATTTAGTAGTTTTAATATTATGGTATTTGGGCAACAACAGATAGTCAGGCTTCTTTGTCTCTTTGTCTTTTTCTTCTTCTCCCTCCTTTTTCCCTCCCTTCTCTTGCTTGCCTGGTTTTGAGCAAGCAGTAACGAGCAGTCAAGCTCATCTCCTGGCCAGAGCAAACAAAACCAGAGCCACATTCCCCAAGCTCAATTTGCTGTTACGTCTCAGCTCTGTGAATTGGGATTTTTCTAAACTTTAAGTCTAAAGGAGCAGTCATTTGGCTTCTAGCTGCTAATCTGATCACATCACCTTTACTATGTGTGAACAATTGTAATTCCTTGTATTAAAGCTTAAAAAGGATTTATTGTATTTGTTTGGTAAAAGTAATGTTAATATATAGGCCAGTTATCACCATAATCTTCACTCTGAAAACTCATTTAATATATGAGCGTCTGTAAATTAAAGTTTAGCTTAGAGAGCATGGAGAAGAACTTTTTAAAAGATATCTTTTCTGCCCAGTTATGTTAATATCTTTACCTCATTTCCTCTGGTCCATAAAGAAATTTAGTGCACTGGCAAGTTTAGACAAAAATAACAATAGTTATTTTAGAAATAAAAATAACCCAGCCACAGGGGTCACACACAAGTGTACTCCTAGTGACGGTCCCAAGCCTGGGTAAATGGGGAAGGCTGCATCAGGAAGGGCATCCAGCATAGAATCTTTGCCAAATCCAAATGCGAATTTATACAATACATTTATGCACTTGCTTATGCATTTTCTATCTTTCATATATATTTATATTCATTATTTTACTGACTTAACTTTGAATGTATTTATGGGGCAGCTGCACTTTTTACATATAGGTTTATATGGTTTATGAAGTTTTCTTTTCTTGTCTGTTCATATCCATGTATATTTATTTATACCTAATGGAGCATCTGGAACCCAAGCAATTTCCCCCCTGGGATTAATACAGGATTCTGATTCTGATATTTGCAGGCAATATAATCCCTTATTCATTTTAGTAAATGTATTTTTATTTGTTAGTATTGTTTTTCGACCTCTTCTATTCTTGGATGGGACCCACATTACAGAGGAAGTAGTTTTCCACACGGACGTATTTCACTGACAGCACCCAGGTGTCATCATACAAAGCTAGCTGCTAGCTTCTTTTGCATAATTACTGTCAAATTATTTGGCGAGTTGTTTCATTTCTGCTATTTACCTTCATTTAATTCACTTATCTGTTTTCAAAGAACGCGTCGGGCCAGTTGCGATCTGTCCTTGAAGCAGCAGGATCATTTACTGCTTAGTGTTAGTCCTTAGCCAAGCGCTAACAACAGTGACAGAACTTACATGCGTCTGCAGCTGCTGTCGTTTCCAGACATCCGATCACCGGCGCACAGGGAGACTCTGACAGGTACGTTAAGATATATTTTTTAATATTTTGGTGTTTAACATTTTGTTATTAAGGCGATACTTAGCCCGTTTTAAAGCAGAGTTGTGAACTGAGCAGCGTTATGACCTGACCACATTTACTGCAGCGGTGACGCGCCAGCTTTTAACTGGAGGTTCTGAACTCAAGATGTGTGAGCTAAATATTTAAAAACGTAGCTGTGTTTGCTCTGTAATTTGTGCCTGTGCGCGGCACACCTACCCAATGTAAAGAATAGCATGAAGCTCATTAGTGTTGCTCTGTACTTTTTCCCATGATCTCAATACTGCATGTGCTTCACAGAACACAGGCGCGATCCTAGGATCAGACATTTAGGAGGGCTCAGCCCCCAGTCAGAATGTCATGCATGCATTGCCCTGTGATAGTACAGTAAATAATTATGTTTATTAAAATAGTAATAATTATAATCACATGGGATATGCTACTTGCAACCATATTCAACACTTTTTACCCCTTGGTGGTCTATTTTAGGGTCTAAGACTAGTTCAGAATCATAATCAGAATACTATATTAATCCCATGGGGAAATTGCTTACATTACAGATGCTTCTTTAAATATATACAAATATACACCTGTCAGGTGTAACATTGTGACCGCTGACAGGTGAAGTGAATAACACTGAATATCGCTTCCTCATGGCACCTATTAGTGGGTGGGATATATTAGGCAACTAGTGAACAGTTTGTTCTCAAAGTTGATAGAATCAGGAATAAATGGGCAAGCATAAGGATTTGAGCTTATTTGACAAGGGCCAAATTGTGATAGCTAGATGTCTGGGTCAGAGCATCTCCAAAACTGCAGCTTTTGTGGGGTGTTCCAGATCTGTAGTGGTCAGTATCTGTCAAAAGTGGTCCAAAGAAGGAACAGTGGTGAACCACTAGAGTTCATGCCTTAAAGCGTCAGGGCTGTTTTGATAGCAAAAGGGGGACCAACACAATATTAGGCAGGTGGTTATAATGTTAGGGGACACAAGCCCCTCTCACCATAGAGGGGTTGCGTCAGGAAGGGCATCCAGTGTAAACCCTCTACCAAATTACCAATGTGGAATATTCTGCTGTGGTGACCCCTTGGCAAAAGGAACATTTTTTGTATACATATATATATGTGTGTGCAAGAAAGGACAGTATTTCGCATATGTACTTCAGAGTTAAACAATACTGTATATAATAATTACATGATATGGCAAAAGGATATAGTCCAGGTGTTAATGGGAGGAGTTGAAAAGTTTGATGGCCACAAGTGGTAATGATGGTCTGTGGTGCATCATGGTGGAATGAGTCTGTTGCTGAACTTGCTCCTGTGCCTGTTCAGCATGTAATGGAGTGGGTGTGAAGGATTGTCCAGTATTCTCCATAACTTGGACAGTATCCTCCTTTCTGACACCACTGTCAGAGTCCAGCTTCTCATCCTCAACATTACTGGCTTTGTGGATCAGTTTGTTGAATCTGTTGGCGTCCGCTACCCTCAGTCTGCTGGCCCAGCATACGACAGCATAGAGGATGGCATTGGCTACCACAGTCTCATAAAACATTCTGAACATTGTCTGGCAGATGTTTAAGGGCCTCCGCCATCGCAGAAAATATAAACAGCTCTGGCTCTTCTTGTAGATGGCTTCTGTGTTTTGTTTTGTTTTTTAACCAAAATGAATAATCACAGAGTTCTGTGTAATCTTTTAGGGTGTACCCTTTAGTTAATGAAACCTGAGACAAATACTTAACATGAAAGAGGAGGAATGTGCACAACATTGCTCAGTCACTTAATCGCATTGAGGCAGTCCACCAAATTATCAAGCAATTAAATTGATATCATTGAGTACTGACAAAGGCAAATCACCTGTACAAGAAGCAAACTGGTAAGAGATTTGTTTTTACATTTAAGTTTTTGAGTTCATTTAAACCCTCCCTTTATTGTGCAGAATTGTGCAGGGCATCAGGTAGGCTACTCCTGGGAAAAGAATAAATATATTGTCTGTTGCTTCAGTGTAGTGTCATGCATCCTATTCAAGCCATGTTTAGAATAATATGAGTCCTGTTGTGAAGTCCATCACTACAGTGAAGTCCATGCTCAAAATTGATTTGCCACTGCATACTCTATTGTGTAATGATGCTAAAAAATAATAAAATTAATCATTTTTACTACTATTAAGATGAAATTTAGTGGTGCTTGAGAACACCCCTAAAAATGTCTAAATTTGCCAGTGATTGAGACCATGGGAAGTGTGACTGAAACACTCGCAACTCATTACAGTACTTTGCAAAAGTCTTATTTTGCTTGGAAAATGGGAAATAGGTGAAATGATTTATTGAACTATGGGCAAACACAAATGGAAATGTGGCACATAAAGCAAAAACAGGGTTTGTACAATTCTAACAAGCTTGAAAGTCAATATTTGGAATGACCGGTTTTGTTCTTTAGAATCAGAATACTTTATTAATCCCCAGGGGGGAACTTACTTACTTCAAGAGAGCCTCAGCTTTCTTAGGTAAGCTTTTTTCTAAATGACTTTATATAGTCCTCAGGAATAGGTCTCCAGGCTTCTTGAAGGACTTTACAAATCTCTTCTTTGGATGTTAGCTGCTTTTTGTTCTGTTCTCTGTCAAGATGATCCCTCACTGCTTCAATAATGTTGATGTGCAGACACTAGGGAGGCCAATACATGACTGATAGTTTTCCATTGTGTATTTTTCTATCCAGGTAGATTTTTACTACATTAGCAGTGTGCAGAAGTTGTAAAAGTATGCACATTCCTTGCTCATATAAAAGTGCAAATACTTGTGCTAAAAGAACTCTGGTAGTATTTGAAGTACAGATTCAGCATATTTACTCAAGTCAAAGCGAAAATGTACAGTCTCTAAAATATATTAAAAGTATAAAACTAAAAAGTTGCTTATTGAATGACATTTCTACCAGCTGTTTATGTGCAAAGCTAACTAAACATCATGTTCAATGTTCCCTCTAAGCTGTGCGCTTGCGCAATCACACACTGCTCCCGCGTCCTCTGCACACAGCAAATCTATGCAGCACGCATGCGTGCAGCAAATCTATGCAGCGCACAGGCAAGAGTGCAGGTTAGAGGGAACGTTGATTATGTTATAATAATAAAATGTTAAATAATATTAATATAGTGGAATAAGAACTTTATTTCAACTTCTGTTAGTTATTATACTGTACTCAACTTGAACAAATGTTATAAAGCAGATAACAAATAATGCAGGTAAAAAATTAGCTTATTTGCTGTTTCCTACATTGTGGATGAGTAACTTTGCTTCCACACCTAAACAGAAAAAAGTAATTACTGTGCTATAAGTGATGCATAAATCTGTTTTCTTTGCTTTTTTCATCTGTACTTACTTCAGTTGCATGCAGTAAGCACCCGTGTGGGATACACAAATAGGATTGTCTTTTTTTACTATTTTTCCTTCCATGTAGGTTTAAATCAGTTTGATGATGGGAAGACTTGCAGTGATGTGAAATAATAACTTCTAAAGAAACCAGTCTATTTTGAAAATGTAAGGAGTAAAAAGTAGAGATATTGTTTTAAAATGTTGGGAGTAAACTCAAGTAAAGTACAGATACCTGAAAACTCTACTTAAGTACAGTCATGAAGTATTTGTGCTTTGTTACTTCCCACCTCTGGTATTGTGTTTGTCATGCTCAAAAACAAAGCTGTTGCCAATCAGACACTTTCCAGATGGTATTGCACAGTGGCTCAAAATCTGATAGTACTTTTCTGCTTTTATTATTTTGTCAATTTTGGCAAGTTCCACACCACCACTGGCTGAAATGCAGCCCCAGACCATGACAAAGCCACCACCATGCTTTACACATGGCTTTAGACACTCACTGTTGTGCCTCTCTTCTAAGCTCTTCCGCACACATTGACAAAGATTTTAACCGAAAATGTCAAATTTGAATTCATCATTTGGTGGCCTCTAGCAGCCACTAAATGACTGAAATGCAATTCTTCATTCACTGGGTGGTTGGCAGCTGGTTGTACAACCATTTGCCAAATGATCCCAGATCAGTTGCCAACCCCTTGCCACAGCTCATGTATCAGTTACCAGCTGTTTGCCGTAGACAGTTTGTATGTTGCAGAACCATCCGTAGAGAAAGTTCCCTGAACACAACAAAAAAAAAAACAATAACAAAAATATATTTTTATGCAACATATATATTTTTGCATAGGAAAAATTGAATTATGTTTACATCAAGGGTGCACTTGTGTATGCTGCTTGAACAGGCCTCTTTTTAATTATTTAAAAAATAATTACATGTCAGTTACAATGTTTAAATGTACCGTGCATCAATAGAAACATAGTTTTTGACTACTCACCAGTAACTCACGTGTTGTCTGGTTGTAGAAGAGCAATGAAACACTCTTTGAGGATAAGTTGCCTTGGCTCATCTTAACCTCGGACGCTTCCAAGGAGCCAGACTTTCTTGTAATTTTTAAAGTGGCCTTGAGCAATAGATGCCCAGGCTTTCTGAAGGTCATTCATAGTTTTTGTCACCTACTTTTTTCCACTAATTTTCAGTCCATTCCTTGTACTTAACCATTTTAGAGGAATGTTTTTTCTGTTTCTTAAGCCACATAACACTGACCTCATTCAAGCATAAAAAAGGCACCTAATACAAGGGATGAACCAGTGTTTTGTCTACACATAACTTAGCAAAGAACCTATTTTAAATTTTATCTTTAGGTACTGCCTGTTGCAGCCTGTTTCAAAACACATCATTTACAACCCGAATTCCAGAAAAGTTGGGCTGTTCTTTAAATTTGAACAAAATAAAAACTAAAAGACTTTCAAATCACATGAGACAATATTTTATTCACAACAGAACATAGATAACATAACAAATGTTCAAACTGGGAAATTGTACACCTTCATCCACTAAATGAGCTCATTTCAAACGGGGCACGGGGCAACAAATGGCTAAAAAAGAGACAGTTCAGAAAGATTAAACTGGGAGAACATCTAGCAAGTAATTAAGTTAATTGATATCAGGTCTGTAACATGATTAGCTATAAAAAGGATGTCTTAGAGGGGCATAGTCTCTCAGAAGTAAAGATGAGCAAAGACTCTCCAATCTGTGAAAGAGTGCATAAAAAGATTGTGGAATACTTCAAAAACAATGTTCCTCAATGTCAAATTACAAAGGCTTTGCAACTCTCGTCATCTACAGTGCATAACATCATCAAAAGATTCAGAGAAACTGGAGATGTCTCTGTGCGTAAGGGACAAGGCTGAAGATCTTTATTAGATGCCCGTGGTCTTCGGGCCCTCAGACAACACTGCATCACTCATCGGCATGATTGTGTCACTGACATTACTAAATGGGCCCAGGAATACTTACCAGAAAC
>VUQH01025544.1:17607-64315 GCA_015106775.1 Etroplus canarensis
TAATTTTTCCACCACAACCTGTGCCAATTTTTTGTGACTGCATGACATGAGCACCAATTATGTCTCTCAAATAATAAAAATATAATGACTACTTGGCAGTGGCATTCCACAGCTGTCTGTGTGGCTTCCACAAGTAAGAATAATCCCAGGCGTAAGTGCTCCATGTGCAATAGAACAGCATGCAGCTGGAGTTTGTTTCCTTCATGTTGGAAATACAGTTTATGCACAGAACAAAGCAGGAAAGCTCCCACATGGTTTTGTCCCACATTTGAGTTGTACAAATCAAAGAACATCCATATAACAAGCCTCGCCTGAAAATGAGGAGCTATTTAGTTTTTCTAGTGTATGCTCAGTTGACTCACTTACACTTTGAGCTTCATGTTGTTGTATGCAGAGGGGTCTACATGGACCTTTGGGCAGATGACAAAATTTACATCACATGAACCTATGCAGCTGCACTGATGCATAAGAATCATGGAGGCCTTGTTTCTCTTGCGTCTTAGTTCGTACGCAGTCCACTTAGAGGAAATGTGGATTTGGTGACTTTTCAGTGTGGCGGCTTAACAAATTGCACATGCGGCTTAACACATGGAACCTTTAATGACAGGATTTACTTTAGTAGCACACACTCATGTACTCATGGATATACAAAGTATAATACTTAAGTGAAAGTGAGGGGACAAGAGACACTAAGTGATGACTGTTGAGGGGAACAGTGGTGAAGTACTTTTTGGGAGGAAGGGTGTTGGTCAAAGCTTTTATTGAGCTGCCAGAAACAAAGACAGCAAGATAGATGAGGTTAACATTTCCAGTGATAGGAGATAAAGTTTACTGCCTCTTGTCAGCAGTCAGGGCCAGGGGGTTTATTTGTGTGCAGCAAAACCAGGACTGTTCAATGAAGATGTTCCTAGAGGAGTTGTACACCATCAAAAACTTTGAAACTGTTGGGGGTTTTGTCAGGTGGGCAAGTCATTTGAACTTTTGAAAATATTTAAGGAGTTGTTTGTTTGTATCTGCAAATATTTTTTAAAAATCTGAAAAGGGGGTACTATGTGATATAATGAAATTTAGCAGATGGGACAATTCTATGGTTTCCTTGGTATTGCATGAGTAAATTGCAATACTGGTTTGTGAGACTGCTGTGCTTCCAGAAGAGGGAGCCATGCCTCCAATGGCTCCCTCTTGGGTCAATAATAAATAAATAAGTGAATAAAGCCATGAAATTAATCCTGCAATAAGTGAATGAGGAAACAAATATATAAATAAATGTAAATATAAATATAAAAATGAGTCAGTACAGTTCAAAAAAAGACTACTTTTAATTATTTTAGGGAAATTTTATTCCCTTATGCCATATTTGATTGCTTAATTGCTTTCTTTGAGGAGATACAGAAGGGTTGGGGAAGTAATGATGAGACTGACCAAAGACTAATTTGACTGTAGGTGTGACTGAATTCATGAGAGGCTCTGTATTTGAAGCAAATGTCTGATAAAGGGTGGTTAATGGGAGATAATGTAATTTAGCAGGTGGGACAATTATATGGCTTTTTATATGGCAGTGCTGGTTAATGAGATAACAGAGCCTACAGCAGCTCATCAGTTGTTTGCCTTTGAGCTTATTGTCTACTCCTCCTGTTCTGCTGGCTATGACTGCTCTCCCCTCGCTTGGTCCTTCCCTTTTTATTAATTGCTAATTATGTTAAGAATGAATGTTTGTATTTCAGAGCCTATGGTGATTATTGCTTTGATTCTAAAGGCTGTGCTTTCTTACAAACAGAAAATCCTCATTTATTACACAGTTAGGTTCATAAGATTTTTGGAAAATTACAGATTTTTGTTGTTGTTTGACAACAAAAATAAAGTTGGCTAGGGAGAGGAAAGCCTGGGCTTCTCTGCTCGAACTGCTGCCTCCGCGACCCAGACCCCCGGAAAAGCGGTAGACGATGATGACGACTGATTTTTTTTTTTTGTAATTTTGCCTCTGTACACACCACAGTGGATTTTACATCAAATAATCAAGATGTGATTGAAGTGCAAACTGTCAGCTTCAGTTCAAAATTAATGGGACAACTGACTGGCAAGCAGTTTCATGGCCAAGTGAGGCCTGTTCCCTCATTATTCCATGACAAGCAAAATAAATTAAAAAATTCTGAAGTTGATTCCAAGTGATGAACTCAAATTTTCTAACTGTTCAGGTTGTAACTCTCAATATAAGGTGCTGCCTGAGAAGGATGCAAAAGATGCAGGAGGCATGATGACCAAGCACCAGAGGTATTCTTAAATAAGGAAAATTGTATGTCACACAGATTTTAGTAATAGAAGGTTGGCAGGTTGAAGATAGTTTAATATCTAATCTGAATATGCTGGACATTTTTGTTCTTACATGCAGCTTTGTTAAGGTCTAAAAGGTTCAGGGCTGCTGTGCATGTGTGAAAACTGCTTAACCGACTACACAACAGATGCCACTAACATTGGTAAGAAATATAAAAAAATACTTTTTTTTGCAAGCAGAAGTCCAGTGAGTCTCACAATCCTAAATAAATAAATAAATAAAATATCTCTCCAGAAATTTATAACATTCATAACATTGACATAATCCTCTCTGCTTTCTCTTGGCTGGCTTGGGAACACCTTGGTGAAGAGTTGGAGGAGGTTGCCAGTGAGAGGGAGGTCCGGGTGTTTCTGCTCAGGCTGCTGCGACTCAGATCCAGCTAAGTGGCATAAAATGGACAGATGGAAGGATGGATGGATGAATGGATCTCCACTTCATCAATCACTTTTTACTTTGGCATAGGGCTAAATTTGAACCATACCAAAAATCCGGAAGTGTGACAGTAGCTTGTCCACTCTTTATTAGAATATTTTTTATGTTCACAATTTATACAGTAATTGTCATTATCATACATTCATAATATGACAGAGGAGAGACAGAAGCTGTAAAGGGACATTTATAAATGTGTCTCCTGTACAGTGTTTGAAATGTATATGTGCTCACTAAGGCTCTGTACACACAGACACAGACACGCGCACACACACACACACACACACACACACACACACACACACACACACACACACACACACAGTGGGAGTTATTCCTAAAGATTGCTTTAAACAGACACTTAAGTGTCAAGATTTTCTTTCAGCTACAATTATTCTGTGGTTTAAATAACATATTGCTTAAACACCAAATTTTAATGTGCTGCAAATAGGACAACAAAAACAATGCTAGTCTTTTGCAGTCTTGTGAAAAAGTGCATTACTCACATTCATTTTAAACTTTTTTACATTTACTGCTAAAACTTTTAAGACATTAATATACTTCACTTGAATAAAAACTATCTTCAGAATAGTCTGGTTACACAAGATTATTTACAGACATGAACACACCAGAGATGTCTACACGATACACTCTCAGCTCACACATTAAACACAAAGCGTTTGTAGCCACACAAGAGTTCCAATGAGAATCCAACTGTCATTATAGAGCAGAAACCAAATTTCTGAATGGAATATGACAACTTGCAGTTCATGGAGCTACCAATGGGGCAAAAAGGTATAGTTTGACCTCAAGATGGTGCCAAAGGAGGATAGCTAAACCTTTGACAACCTGATGTTATCAAATTTGGATGTAAAATGTTCATCCAAGTTGAAAATATTTGATTCAGAATAAAATGAACAAAAAACAACACTGCAGCTTTCCAGATGAAATCTGATCAATTGAAAATAACCTATAACCCACAATAAAAACATTTTTATATGCATTTATGAAGTATTCAACTGTAAAGGAAACTTTATTTTTCATGCAATTCGGTCCGACATTTATTCAGTGCTACTTATAAAGGCTAGCTCGGAAGGGATGATTACTGCAGTGATGCTTGTGCTGTTACTCTGTATGAGCGAAAAGTAAATGTTATGATGTTGGTTGAGATGCAAGGGGGAATTCTTGTTTGCTTCTTGAGTGCTGCTGTTTTTTTTTCCCAAACCCCCCCCAACAAACCAACCAACCAACCAACCAAACAAAACCCTGCAGTTCCTTTAGTGGCCACTTGAGGCTGGCTGTAAAGTGAGTCAGCCCCATAGACTTCCATATTAAAGTGGCCAACTTTACAGCATTAAAAAGCATATTTGCAGCTTGTGACAAAAAATGTTTTTGCTCCTATGGATCCATCTATCTGGATACTGGTGTTAATGCTGTGACTTTTTGATTGACAGGTATCCTGACACAGGCAGCTTTAGCTGCTCAGGGTCTAGGCCTCACCTCCATTAGTTGGAGTCTCTGAATTGGCCCGCTCAACTGTGTTTGTGCTGTTGGTCCTATCTGGAATATTTTAATGGAATGTCTACAAATAATGCAGCTTACTTTGTGGTACAGGCTATCCAAGATGTTTTTGCTTCAGTTTTGTCAAGTAAAACTCTAGTAATTTCCCTCCTGAGATTTAAAGAATTCTGATTCTAACAATTTATTAGGCTCTCATTTAGCACTAATTAGTAGGCACCTCTGTCTGTGCTTGCACTTGCACAGTTTAAAAAAGGAGCTCAGCGACCAAGCTTTCTAACTTTAACTTTAGCTTCACATTCCACCTTCTTAACCAAATATGGTTAATTCTGGCTTAAAAAACTAACAAGGTGACAGGTAAACCAAAAATGTTTAAGCTTCAGATTGTGGAGCTCGGACCCGATGGAGGACTTTACAGTGCTTTGTTTTTTACAGTCTATGGGGCCAACCTAAAACTGCACATTTTGCCTTAGGCAAGTGGTTTACACATCCACTTACATTCAAAAAGTCTTCAGCATCCAGCGGGAGACACAATCCCAGCCTTGGGGGTCACAACCCAGGGTAATCCTAGTGCTGGTCCCAAACTAGGATAAATGAGAAAGCTGTGCCAGCAAGGGCATCTGGTGTAAAACCTGTGCCAAATCACATATACAGAGGCATTCACTGTTTTGACCCCTTAGGGGAAAAGTGAGAAGCTGAAAGTACCTTGTTCAAGGGAAGAAATCTGCACGTTAGCATGCTATATTATCTTAGCATCCTGGAGGCATCTTGTCATAAACCAAAGTGTTGGCCAAGAGGAAAATTTGATAGCATTTTGTGGTAAGCTGAGTGGCTAAAAACAAGTAGACCGGTAAAGTGAAGACATGAGAGGACCCCATATTGGAAGCAACTGTTCCATTCAAGACTACATGTTAGCTTCAAAATCCAGCAACATTTTCATATCCTACAAAAAGAATGAGCTACACAAACTACAAAACAGTCCTAAAATATACAGTTTCAAGATGCACCACACAAGATGAAAATATACAGTATATATACTGACCACTTGTAAAAGATAAACCTTTGCAATTCAACACACCTATGTAACTGCAAGTATGCAGGGATATAAATGGAGTCCATTTATACCTTAACACCATGGCTTTAAATATTGTGATAAAAAAATAAATTAAAGTTTCCTTTTAGATACACCAGGAATTAAATGTGCTCAGTTTAAACTCAATTCAGTGAATATCATCACAAAGAACTCTGGTGTGCCATGACAGGGTTCGTGTTACTGCCTGCTTCAGTAACACAGAAAACAGTGTGCATGTGCAAGTTTAAACCTATGTATTAGTGCATGTATATTTCTGTTTGTGCATGAGGAGTCTAAGACTACGTTCCCACTGCAGGCAATTCAGATTCTTTTGCTGAGATCTGCTTATTTTGCGTGGTTTTTCACATTATAATTTAAATGTGACTGCCATCAGACTCCAGGGTGAATAGTCTCTGGCCCTGAAGTGATGCATATATGCAGAAGAAAGAATGACGTCACACACAGCACACTATGTTTACTGAAGCAAATATGAATGCTACACATATCAGCATATCAGTAAAACTTCACTTTCTTTCCAGTTACTACAGTCTGTCACGCTTGTTTTGTGCATTGTTTAGATTTGATATTGCCATGTCTCACCTCCTCCAGTGCAGAATTATGACGTCTGTCTCACTTCAATGACAGAAAAGTCAGATGAAATGCGACATGGCTGAGGTCGCTTTGAAAACATCGGATTTGCGTTCAATTTAAGACCACATATGGAAGTGGCCTGAATCTGATTCGAAAAAATCAGATATGAGCTGTTCCGACTGTCGTGGACAAATCAGTTATGGGTCACATATGGGCAAAAAAGAATCGGATTGGGGCCACTTTTATGTGCAGTGGGAACATAGAGCAAAGCTTTCAAAAGTGCATACTATCAAATTGGCTGATGGATTTTTGCTCTTTAATCTTTTGGCCCACAGCTTATTTTTCTATTTTATGTTCATCATGTTTTTGTTTCTTAAACATTCACATAGTTTGTGCTCCAACATAATACATATTAACTACCTGCTGTGTGCCCCACAAGATTTGACAACAGCAGCACATTTTGACATGTGCATCATTATAAAACACATTACTGTCAGTAATTTACTTGTGTTAAATAACTGCCTGACGTCTGCTTTGTGCTTTGTACTGTTATCATTTTTTGGAGGAGGAAAGTAAAAACTGCAAACTGGAACTTCGTGTCAAATCTACAAAAAGAAAGTGTGCTTCATGTAACTAAAGGATATGACCGCCTTGTGTTTTGGGGCCACGACTTTAACCACACTCATTATACTGTACTTTCATTGCAGTTCAGCATATCAAGTCTGTTATTCTATAGTAGATTTCGAGTGTTTTCTATTGTAATTTTAACTCTTTGGTGGAGAAACTAAAATGAGTGAGTTTCTATAACACAAAGAAGATGTGAGTGTTATGATAATGAAACATTGCTTTGAGCTCCAGGTTAAAAAAAAGGAGTCCTATGGTATATTACATTACTACAACTGTATACTGTACAATATGGCTTTACAGAATAAATGACAACAATACACTCTACACACAAAACACAGCAGGAGGTGGATTTAGGGTCTGAATGGAACAAAAATGGCTGTCTTTAGAGCCATCTTTAGCATATTTTACAAAGCGGAGAGTCCTATGAAAACAAATCTACACAATGAGATGATTTCTTAATCATGGCATCAGGACAGAACTGTATGTCTGTGCCCAAAAACCTTACCTGATTTAAATTTGGCTGATCTCTCCCTAAAGCTAATTTTCTTTTGCAGCAAACATGCCATCTAGAGATGGGTGAAGATTGCAGTGGTCTTTTTTTTTTTTAATATACTGTGTGCCAGCACACAGTGGCAAACACCACTGTTTTGGTGGTTTGGAATGAATGTTCTCCCCAGGACACCTCAGGACATTGCGGTAGATCTCATCCATGGAGGTGAATTCACAGTGCACAGCCATATGAATTATCAAAAAAAAAGCTGTGATTCTGTACCACAGTTGGGCTCAGACTTCTTGAATCAAAACTGCTGTTTGGTCAAATTACTAAACATATGTTGGTGTTTGCTGTCAGCGCAGTGAAACTGCAGATGTGCAAGTGGTAGAGACGCATAACTGTTCCAAACATGCGCACGACTTTGAAGGTGAATTAGGCAAATTTACATCAGGAATGGTTTTGGAGTTTCAAAACTTGGAACATTCTGATTGAACCTCGTAGACAGCATAATATCTAATAGAAAATAACTTGGTATGTGTTAAGCTGTACATGACTTTGACACCCATTATTGCTACATATGAAAGCAAAGCTAACACTGACAGGTTTAAATAATCAGGTTCACATTCATCTCAGTTTTCTGTTCTCCATGAAAGCCTGTTATACCTCTCAGTCTGCTCAACCAGCCTGACCACACAAACTTTGCTACATACATTCGTTCAGACATTTTCATCATACTCTCTGGGCTGTGTCTGCTGAAGATCCTTAAACTAAGGCAAAGAAAATCAGATCACAGAACTTCATTTTGAGCTCATAAACCTGATGATTTTAAATATATACAGATGTACAGTGTGTCACTAGTAATCTTAACCTGATTCCAGAGTTTAATTAACTGTAAAGAGTGAAATTTGTCCCTTTTCTCCTGCTTAAAATCCAGATGCTTGGAAATATTCAGGAAATTAATTTGTGTTATTTTGGAAATGTGCTCGGAGAAACTGGGTGGCTACATACAGTTTTGTGGCATTAGCAGGGCAGTGGTGAGGACTCCTGGAACTGCAGGGACCCCTAGAGGAGACTTTATGCTTAAAGTTGTGCTGCAGGGGTGGGTGTCAGAAGGGTGTCTTTCAGGGTTGGGCAACAGTCAAGAGTCAGACTCTGGTGTAAGGGGTGTGGTCGGTGTAGTTGGTGTGGTGGGGCTTATGGCAGCATTTTGGTAGCTTGTTCCATAGCAGATGTTTGGAGACAGGGAGTTGGGGTCCATGGGTTTGTTCCCCCCAGGAGTGAGGAAGGGTCTGCGTGCTGGCCCTGATGATGGTGCCTCGCCCGGTTTGCCTCCAAGGATGAATCTTGCTTCATCCTGCTCTTCAAGGTTGGATATGTCTTTCATCATAGTTTTACGGTAAGAGACGGAAAGCTTGTTAGAGCCATCTGACATCAAATTGAAGTGCCGGGCGATGAAGACAACAGGGAGGGGAAGCATGGCCACTATGATAAGAGCGAAGCACATAGCCAGAGCCCAGGGAGGGTAGCTCTGGAAGCGTTCCTGAGCCTAAAGTGACAGAGAAGGGTTTACTGAGGATTTGGAACTTAAAAAGACACACAAAGGACACACATTTCATAAAATGTAATCCACTGAAAAATAACACCTCAACCAATCCTAAAAAGTACAACCTGTGTGACTGTGGAATGGTGGGAATTCTTAGTGTGGTTTTTATTCTTACACACATAGAGACACATACATAGGTAGAGTGATCAGAAGGTTTCTGAACTCTGCCCGTATAAAACAATATACACACTGGATTTAAATTCAAATCCAGTTGTGAAACACTGAGTTAGGATCACTCTCTTGAAATTCTGACCTCTTGCATTTGCACATTTGTGATGCGAGCACCACAGTTTAGGCTGTTTCTGCCTAATGCCCTCCCTTAGATGCCTCAGGACATTACAGTATAACTTTGCATTGACAGTCTCACCATGGGAATGATTTCACAATACAAAACAGTGCAAATTTCCTTTGGGATGAATAGAGTACCTATCGATCTGTCTATCTATTGAAAAATATTGACAAGCATACTCTCGACTGTACTCCTGTCCTGATGCGCCACTTTTCACGGAAGATGGCTGTTTGGTTTCTGAGTCCTGACTGGAAACCCAGCTCTTATCAATGGTGATGACATCCTCAACATCAAAGTCAGGCTGGCTTGACACAAAAGGTGATGTTTCTCTCTGAGCAAGTTTGGAGTCTCATTATGAAATCCAAGATGGGCATGTGCAAATAGTCAAAACAGGACTTCTAGCATGTAATCATAAATGTTAACACTCACAGAGCTTCACAAGGATACCAACAGACACATTTCAATCAAATATGGTCTTTGATTTGTATAGACAGAGTTTCTGAACTTTAGGGATAAGTTCTAGGCTTCGTTACTCAAAAGAGACGTTTTTGTTTCTCAAACATGCTGTGATTAAAAATAACATACTTAAAAAGTGCAAATCCTTTCTAATCTATTCAGAAAACAAGCTTCAATACAACTGCTGGTCCAAAATCCCACATCTGTTTAGAGTGCCTTAACAATGGAGCAACATACAACAATCACCACTTGTGATGATTTATTCCCTATTCAAACTACCTGCAAATAGGTAATAGTTATAAATGTAGGATATTTTACTTGTATTTCAAAGGTTTTTCCTCAGAGTATAGGTTTTTATTTCTGTGTGAAGTATATGAAAACTTATTTCACACTACTACAACACACACATCCACGTATGCAGACTGACCAGCTCTTGGACCCAGGCGTTGTAACCTGGTGGGCTGATGGCCATTTCGATTATAGTGGCTGAAATGAGGACGATAAGACAGAGAGGGGAGACGTACTTCCACAGGTAGAAATAGATGATACAAGGTCGAAAACCTAACATGTCCTCCAGGTCCTGCATGAACCTGACAAAGAAATACAAAATGCATGGAGAAACATTTCCTCAGGCTCCTTTGCTCCAGTGAATGCTTTATTTTTATTATACAGCTCTGAGCACAGCCTGCAGTTAGTCTTACCTTTTAGTGCCGTATATCCAAGCAACAGACAGATTTTCCAGGATGACCACTACAGTGAGAGGCAGACCGGCTGAATAATCATCGAACATGGTGACAAAGTAATTTCCTGAACGTTGAACAAACAACAAGCCACATAAGAATGCCACAATGCAGCAACACACTGAAACAAACACAGAGAAGAGAAACAATTAGAGCTCATTCTGAGGAAAAGATGAAAATAGATGAGAAAAAGCAGAGAAAAAAAGGTTTTACTTAACAGTAAGTGCTGCTATTTCCTGTTTTACATTCAGTTTACTCTGAGCAAATGCAATGAATACTAATGCATCCTATTCCCAAATGTACTTTAATCCTTTTTAAGTGCTGAGTAAGGGGTTTCAACTACTAATAGCAGTGAGACTGAGGGAGTCAATGTGGCGGTGGTGCTGGGAGGACATACCTGTAAGAAGCTCCTTCTGGACTTTGTAGGCATCAAGGACGGGTGTGGTGATGCCAGTCATGGTGCCGATCATGCTGCCCAGACCGAGATTGATGAGCATGAAGAAGAACATGACTGACCAGAAGGGAGATGCGGGGAAATGTGTCATGGCTTCTGTGAAAGCAATGAAAGCCAGGCCAGTGCCCTGGACAGCCTGCGGAAAAACAGACAGATCCGTGAAATATAGAACGTGCTATGGATTCAACCATATTAATATGTACTAAAGACTTACTTTGTTTAGCTCATCTTCCAGTATACAAGGCTCCAGACCTAACTGGGGAAAGCTGCCTTCTTTGACTGTCTTAATGACCCCGTACATCTCAGCGTAGTCTGATGTGGTGAGATGGGAGAAGTTCACATGTGGAGGAATAAGGTCATGACTCAGGACATTAGAATTGAGGTATCCCAGGATCTTTTCTGCATTCCTACAGAGATAAGAGAAGAGAATCAGAATGAAGCCAATGCAGATTCATACATTTATACCGCTAAACAGAGATATTTGGCCAAATGAACATGAGCAAATTCACGTAAAAATTAAAGCTGAATTATTCAACCTTACTAAACATGTGATGGGTTGCACATTTTGTTGATAATGAAGTAAAATCCACTGTAATATTTTGCATTTGTATTTGTAACCTTGATCTAATATTGTTGTTGTTTTTAAAAAATCACTTATTAATTTGTAACACTGACAAATTGCTACAAAAAAGTAATAAAGCTTTTAACACTAACTTCAGTTCAGCTGGGATAAAAACATAAATCTTGTTTATGCAGGTGCGCGAGCTGCCCCATACTCAGATGATCCAGTGGCTCTGCTATTTTGTAATATGTAAAAGAATCTTTATCAAGGTGCACTTCAGCTGTTCACTGGAGGCCTAACACCTTTGTGAGTCGATTAATGTCGCTTTGGCTTTAATTTGTCACCTGTGTGTATTGCATATGTGCAATAACTACATTTGTGATGTTAGCTTGCTAACATTATGCTATAATTTAAAGTAGACATGCTAATTCCCAGCTATGTATTTTCATATTTGGACTCTACTAGAGTAACTTTGCATTATTAAAAGTAAAATAAAAAACAACAATAAAAACTCTATTTATTCTATACTGGGCCTTTGTGCAGGCACCCAAGCCGTGTTTTGCTCCTATCCCTCTGATCTGATTTGAACTCTTTCAAGGTCTCCTCCAACTTGGCTTCAGATCTAACTGATGGAGCTGGGGAGGAGGGCTTGTTGGAAGGGCTGGAGTTCTCAGTGTTTTGGGTGACCTTGGTGTCAAAATGTTCTTTTTGATAATAAAGAACACATCCCCATCACCCACACAGCTTTGACTGTCCCAACAGCCATCCTCACTACCCCAGTTCTGCCACCCCTTCCTCTTCTTCTTTATCTCTGATCCCTACGCCACGTGTTCCTCTCCCACTGCCTACTCCACATATGCCTTTGCACCCACTGGCTTCCCTACTGGAATGTTCGAAACTTTAACACATAGCTCAAAGTGGACCTAGTATATTAAATATCCAGCTGCATATTTTTATTCTTGAGCTCCACTAGAGTACCTTTACATGTGGCGAGACAATATACTGGGTCATTTTGGGGGCACACAAGCCATTTTAGCTCCTCTTGCTTTAAGACCACACTCCTATTAACTTTCAGTTTTCTTCTGCTTGGCTGCCCTTCATAGAAGTTTTGAACAGCAGGTGGGTGGGGTTTCCATGCTCACAGCCAGAGCTGTGTTTGTGAGATGGCTACAGTAAAGTATCATCTCATTTTCAGGGGGGTCCTTCCCTCTCTTTGACACCATACAGAGCCAAGAATAAAAAAAAAAGAAATGTTTAAAACTGAGCACTTAGAGCCATCTGAAGCCTGATCTTTTTGATTAAGGGGACTGTTTACACCTTCACTAAGCACATTATTCTATTTTCATGACTACATTTAACTGTAGGCAAATTGAGAAAACTATGAAAGGTTACAGCTGGAAGATCACAAGGACTCTAAATTTGAGCTATAATATGTAGTTAATTTACAGTACATGATGCAGCTTATGGATAAAAAAGCTAATGTTCAACTTACTCTACAACACACTTTTCATTCATGATGTTGGCCTTGAAGCCCAACACGGCGAATACCACCAGTGTAGCCAAAATTGAAGTCAAAAAGTTGATGAAAGAGACGAGCACAGCGTCAAAATGGCAGTTGTTGTCGATTTTATTGTAACTGGAGAAAGCTATGACTCCTCCAAAACCCAGACCCAGGGCAAAGAAGACCTGAGTGGCTGCCTCCCTCCACACCTGGGGCTCCAACATCTTCTCCAACTGAGATGTGAGGAGAAGAACTTGATTATTAGGTGTATTTTTGTTTGCTTGTCTGTTTCTTTTTTTTTTTGCATGGATGGTTAATTTAAGAATATATGCAGTGAAACAAGAGAGGAAAAGGAAAATTGTTCTTTCATGTTCACCTTGGGAGTAAACATGTGAGCGATACCATCTACAGAGCCCTTCAGCATTAAACCCCTGACCAGGAAACAGAACAGCACCACGTAGGGGAAAAGAGAACTGAAGTACATCACCTGTGCAAGTGGACAAAGAAAAATATCCATTAAGAAAACAGAAGTCTTCATATTTTTCTCCTGTCCATTTTTGTCATTTGTGTCATCCTGTCCTTTGGAGTACCTTTCCAGAAGAGGCGATTCCTTTAATGACGGCAAGGCAAACAATGATCCAGGCTACCAGCAGAGACAGGGTCATTTTAACATTGAGACCGCCGCTCTCTGCAATGGTGCTGGTGGTGTTCAGAGTCTGGCGGTACCAGAAATAGGTCGTAGCTGAGCTTTTGTCACATTCTGGCTCCACAACTATACATAGCAGGGAACAAACACAAGTTTACTGAGTGTGAAAGTAAGGCTGCAGGATGACAAGAGGTTTGAAGAGGTTGCACGGATGCTCTGGGTGTTGCAGAGAGGAGCATGAGGAGAGAAAAAGGAAAAATATATTGGTAGAGATGATGTTTTTTTGGGGTTCAATATTACAATAGTTGGCTGGTTCACATCTCTCTGATTCATCTCTCAGACACAAGGTTATCTGTGTATTTAGTATGCAAAGCGTGTACTTCTAAGTCACAACACTTGAGATGTTTCACTGTGCACAGACAGTATGTTAACTTGCTACCTTGAAAGAATGAAATATACTGTGTGGGGTTGAGATTAAAGTCAGCAGTGTTATTATTCTCCATGTTTAACTGAGACTAATCAATGTAGAAATACACACAACTCACATAGAAAAACAAACACATACAGTTTCAGAGAAAGCTCTTCTCAGGTTAAACTGTACTAGAATTTTTTTTTAATTTCCTATGTTTGTTTATTGCATTTGATTCCATGCATCTGCCATGCATCTGTCACACTGGACACAGATCTGTGTGAAGCAGAAGTCGTGAAATATTATACATTCTGCTGCTGTCCTTCAGTGTAAATCTCTGCTCCCTGTCTTTCTGCCAGCATCTGCAGCCTTGCTGAGTCATACACATGCTGGTTTTTGGCTGCCTCGGGGGTTATGTTATAATCACCACTGATCGAATAAGTTCCAGTGGGCTTTAATCTGGATTATGTCAGTGAAGACTTGACAGAAAGTTGTAAGGAAGACAGTTTGTGTCATTTGCTCAGGAGTGTCGATTAATTCTGACGCTATGGGACCTCATAAAACACAAATTTAATCCTAAATTTTGTACCATGTTGGCCCATTGAGGTGTAATCATACAAATCCTGCAATGCGTCACCTAATCAGTGATACAAATGAATACTGTCTCCAATGTAACATAATTCGGAACATAAGCAATTACTGGATGAAAGTATTTGTATACTGACATTTTTTCTTGTTGTGACAGTAGTGTCAGCTATTAGTGGGTTCACTCAGCGTATTGACCAGGAAGGAGAACAGTGTAAGCATTATCTATACTTCTATTTGTCAGGCACTTTGACAGGATTGCTTCATGATGTCCAGTGCACCTGATTCCTATCACTTTTTGAGCACTTTGGCCCTCCTCTCTCAGTCCCAGCACACCACTCCATAAGAAGACGAGAGAATAGCAGATTCCCTGCAGATGTACTTTCTTACTCACCTGACTCTGCTCCCAGAAGCATTTTTCCCCATCTCTCCCCCTGCACCTTAGCCACAAACATTCCACTACCACATCTTTCTATTTATTGTAAGTTATATGTGACCTGCCCAGGGACTATGGATGTAAATTAACAGTTTTCTGAAATCGGGCATGTATTAGATCTTACATTCTCTTTTACTGATGTTAATTAACATGCAATGTCCCTATTAAATAAATAAAGAAAAAGAATTTACCTTAAGAAGTTGGCTCAAAAAGAAAACCAAGTTGGTCTGTATTATACACCTCAATGGCCTGGAGCTAAAATAATATTTCCCTTTTGATTTAATCATATCTATGCCACAAACAGGAAACAACAACTGATTTCCAATTTAATGCTAATATTGGCTTTTTTGGCATGTATTGGCATATTAGGAGGAAAGAGGGTTGAGAAAGCACAAACACAGCTGACTTTCTTATTTATATTCTATGACTGGTTGAAAGTCTCACTGAGATTAAAATAATCTCTTTTCCAAGTGTGATCTGGCCAAGAGAGCATCAAACACGGTCCTTTTTATCCATGAGAGGACAGTTTGATCCTCATCATAGACCATTTTTTAGGGTTTTGCATTCACTTGCTGTTTGGTTAGATTTAGGAAAATATCATAGTTTGGAATAAAATTAACCATATTAAAATGTGTGTTAGAAAGCTCCATATGAAATTTCACATTTTACATGGATTTGTTCATTCAGCTGCTAGAACTTGCTTGACTTTAAACACTTTAAAGACTGTCCTTTTTACCTTGATTAATGATCAAAATCCTCTATTTCCACTTCTGCTTCTGTTATTACATTTTGGGCACCCTGTGTCTACACAAAACTGTAGTTCTTTTTGATTTGCAGCTATCCTAGCCTCATGACTTTATTGAAAGCAATGTCCTTGAGTTCTTTTCTATATCTGAAGAGCTGTTAGAAGGAATATCATAAAATTTTGGGGAGTAATGCATCAGTCACTCCCACTGACTGATCCTATGACTTTTCCTTTAGCACCACCATTGGGTTCACTTTTTATTTAGTGAATCTGTATTTAGTGTTAATTAACAAATATCAGTTAATATTTATTGTAACTCACTGGCAAGAGTCCCATTCTTTCTGATTGGGCAATCACTCCATGGGAGAGGATACTGGAAGGACTGGAAGAAGTAGAAAATGCTCCAACCGATGATCACATTATAGTAGAGACCCACAAAGCCACACACCTATGGACGGGTAGATAAATAGAAATAGATCTATAGATAGATATCTATATATAAATAAAATAACTTTGCATTTTGTGTTTTTTATTTATATTTTTCAGTATTCCCTCTGCCATTAGACATAAACAGCCAGAAAACATTTAATGAAGTACAAATGTAGGATGTCAAGTTCCACATCAACATTACATGGCAGAATAACATCTGTGCAAAGCAAGAAAAACATGCAAATGAGGCAGCGTGCTTTGTGCATGTTTCCATGCTGCTGTCAGTCTTTGGAGTGGAGCAGTCTTGCCAGCAAGGACATTCAGAAGCTAAATAAGGTTGAGGAAAGCATGAATAATTAAAGTGCTCTCTTTTCAACAGTGATCCACGAGATATTTATAGCTACTTCTGCAGCTCTGAAGAAAGACTACCTTTCACTCTCAAACACATCAATACCTCACATAAACCCAGGAGAAAAGTGCAAAAAATGTGAAATAAGATGTAACTTTATCCATTTCATAGATAGATAGATAGATAGATAGATAGATAGATAGATAGATAGATAGAGAGGGTTTGACAGCTGTTGCCCATCAACCTCGCCATGCTCACCACGCTTCACTTGCCAAACTGCTTTCCTAAGGGACCATTAAAGTAGTGTAGAGTTGGGTGCACAGTTAAAAGGTGAAAAATGATTCTTTCTTACATTTACTAAAAGAAAAAAGCATATCTTCTTACCATCAGACTTGACACCCCTATTCCGCCAAGTCGGGGACAGACATAGTTCCAGACCCCAATACTCCCACGTCGGATCTTCTGACCCACTGCCAACTCCAAGAAGAACAGGGGGATGCCAATGATGAGGAGAAGGATGAAGTAGGGAACCAGATAGGCACCTTAAAAAAACAACCAAAAAAAAGGGATTATCAGGAAGATTTTATATGATTTTGCATTTCATGGAAAATATGTCACTTTTTGGTTGGTTAACTTACACAGAAAAACAACAAACACTGCAATGTTGCTGTTGGGAATTAAGTATGGATTTTTTAAACTATGTGAAAATGGATATATTCCAGATATATTTCTTCTTTTGCTTTTACTGTTTTGCTCTTCACATATTTTTTGTAATCAATTCATTTTCATAACAGCAATTACAAGAACTGAAATTTATAAAATTTAAATGATCACAAGTCTTCCAAAACATCAACATAAACTAAAATAATGAGATTTTGTTGAAAACATTATTTCACTTGTTTGTTACCTCTGCCAAGGAGGTTATGTTTTTGCTCTGGTTTGTTAGCAGAATTATGCAAAAAATTACCAATGGATTGGCACAAACATTTTACCAGTGGTGGGTCTCTTAAAGTTAATGTGGATACAGGATTTTTGAAGGATTTTTCAGTGATCCTGTTCATAATTTTTATGGACAGGATTTCTAGGCACAGCCAGGGAAAAGAGGGTGTCATGCTCGGTGGCCACAGGAGCTTGTCGTTGCTGCTTGCAGATGATGCGGTCCTGATGGCTTCATCGAGCAGTAACCCATAGGCCTTTATGGGATGGTTTGCTCCTGAGAGCGCAGCAGCCAGGAGTCAGTCTGAGTCCATGGTAAAAGGGTGGATTGCTTTCTCCGGGTTGGGGACAAGGCACTGCCCGAAGGGTTAGAGTTCAAGTATCTCGGGGTCTTATTCACAAGTGAGGGAAGAATGGCACGGGAGATTGACAGATGGATCAGAGCAGCGTCTGCAGAGATGTGGACGTTGTACCGATCAGTTGTGGTGAAGCTGGAAATGAGCTCTAATGCAAAGCTGTCGATTTACTGGTTGAGCTACGTTCCAACACTCACCTGTGGTCACAAGCTCTGGGGAATGACTGAAAGAATGAGACTGAGAATACAAGTGGCTGAAATGAATTTTCTCTGCAGGGCTGCAGGGCTCACCCTTAGAGATACGGTGAGGAATTCAGTCATCCGGGAGAGGCTCAGAGATGCCTCCTGGATGCTTCCCACTTGAGGTGTTTTGGGCATGTCCCTCCGGGAGGAGACCTCGGGGCAGACCCAGTACACACTGGAGAGACTATGTCTCCCAGCTGGCCTGGGAATGCCTTGGTGTCCCCCCTGAAGAGCTAAAGGAGTTGGCTGGGGAGAGGAAAGTCTGGGCTTCTATGCTCTAACTGCTGCCTCTGCGATCTGGACCCCCGGAAAAGTGGTAGACAATGAAATGAGGTTTTTCAGTGTTGTGAGATACTGCTGTTCATACTGTAGCCTGCTGTAACTTTTTATTCTGTTTTGGATATTTTCAGATGAAAAATGACCATAAAGGTGAATCACCACACAGTGGCTGGGATAAATAAAAATCATAGACTTCCCTTACACTGGGCTTGTATCAAATACACTGAGTGTATATGAAAGATGGATGTAGCTTCCAGTGATGAAAAGTGAAGCTAATCCAAAAGTACCCCAAACCTGCATTTTTCTAATGCCCAGCAGGGGGCGAATCCTCTGGTTCAAAAAAGAAGCTCAGTTATATAGAAATCTATAGAAAAATGACCTTAATGCATCTTGTGCTATGATCCCTGTACACATGCTCAATTACTAGTTTCTGTTCGATTTGATGCAACATGATGTTCATTATGTAAATTATGGTTACATTAGCATCAGAAACAAAAATAAAGCAGGGTATAGTTAGCTTTGGTAGACAGGCAACTGTTTAATGAGCATACAGTGTTCCTTGGTTTTTCAGTCTTTTATACAGTCAGTGCATCTGGCCCTGGCTCTTCATGTCTGGTTTCAAAATGCCACTGAGAGGAACCTGATTTCCTACTGTACAAACTTGTGCTTTAATAACATTTTTAACAGAATTAAGCAAGTTTTTTAAGCTTATAAAATGTGATGAAGTGATTCAGTAGAAAACCTCACTGATAAATAGTCTTAGAAGTCCAGTGTAATTTTGTTTTAAGTCTAAATTTATCCACTCTGGAGCTTTAATCCAGTGAGGGATCGTCAGGATACAACTAAATTTTATGTGTGAAGGGTGAGTCATCATCCCGGATATAAAGACTTATAGAAGGCAAACATGTACTATTAATACATCAAGAGCAGGAATTACATTCAGTGGCACACACATCCCATAGTGGGCAGAGTAATGAGGCAGAAAGATGAGAGGAGGTGAAAGACTAAATCAAGAAAGATGAAATAAACAGGAAGCTAAATGTAGTGAGGAGTTTTGGTCTCTTGCCAAATCTAAAATCCCCTTTATCAAGTTAAAGTACAATAAAGGCAGCTCAAAATTTATGATAAGAGAGTCAAGCATAAAATGTGACAGAGGAGGAAGAATGATAGAGGATACTGAAAGACAAAAGAGAAAGGCGTGACATAAGAAAAGGAGGAAGTGAGAGAGGAGTCACAACAGTAGCAACCAAGGAACATTGACCTATAATGTGTCAGTAATTGACTGCCAGACAGCAATTACACAATGAAAAATGCCTGCTTGCCAAATCACGTAACCTGGCAAGCCTCAAAGTAAGATTAACTAATAGTAAATCCTACCTACAGTATAGGCAATAAATGCTACATATATGCTGTAAATCAGACCTAGGAAGTAAAGCTAAAAAACACATCCATCAGCCAATGGTGACAAGGTATTTTTCCTACAACAAACATCATCTTACACTGTGTACACCTGTAATTACATACAGTACGTGCATACCACATGAACATAAAACCTCGTCATTATACAGTCACATTCATTCTCTATAGAGCTCGTTTCTGTTTACCAGAGTATCAGTTGAGCTTGGCCTGCTCTGCCGGTTATAGTAATCAATAGTACTGCTATTTTTAGACTTGGCTGCTTTATGCACAATACAGCTGCTCTCTTGGCAGGACTGAACTGAATGAATGTGTCATGCAGTTTTTGATAGTCGAGGTCATTCAGCCACAAAAGATGAACAGCTCTCTCTTTGCCTTCCAGTGACAAATGGCTAGGATCATTTCTGTGCAAATGAACATGGTTGCCTGAAAAAACAAATCCAATGTGTCAAACAAAACTGAGCAATCAATAACAAAATGTTAATGAAAATTTCCCCCCTGATTTTCTATGTTTATCAATAATATGGCAAGTATATGAAAAAACTCAAAACTCATGACACATGAAACCTAGAGACCATTTTGGGATGGAACTAATCTGGCGTAACATTACGACCACACCCATCTATAAACTGAGCCTTCATTTGAATCTGTAATGCTTTCTGACTGTATCTTACACAGTTATGGCACTATTGTGTTCTGAAAAATGGTCCACAAACAAACAGATATACACTACCAGTCAAAAGTTTGGACACATTTGGCCATAGTGGAGTATGGCCAAGCGTGGCCAGACTCTTGACTGGTAGTGTATATTTGTGGATGACACCGCAAACTGTGTTCACAGACCCCCATTTCTGAAAGGTTTCCTGAGCCCATGCAGTGATTTCCATGACAAAATTATGCCTGTTTGCAATGCAGTACTGCCTGAAGGCTCAAAGATCACAAGTATCCAGTATTGGTTTTTGGCTGTGTCCCTTGCACATAGAGATATCTACAGATTCTCTGATTCTTTTGATGATATCATGTACTGGAGATGATGGCAAATTCAATGTCTTTCCATTTTTACATTGAGAAACATATTTCTAAAATTGCCTCAAAATTTATAAGCACAGTTTCTGGCAGATTGCTGCACCTCTGCCCATCTTTACTTCTGAGAGACTCTGTGTCTCTAAGGTGCTTGTTTTATACCCGATCACATTACGGCCTGTTGCCAATTGACCTAATTAGTTTCAACATGTTCCTGAAGCTGTTTCTTTTGTAGCACCACTTACTTTTCCAGCCTTACAGTATAACATCTGCCAAAGTACTCAACCCCCCCCAAATTTGGCAGGAAACTCTACAGTAAGTGTCAAAAACAAAAGTGTTAGCCCTCTGATGACTAAGAAATCATCTGTGACTCTAAACCAAGGCAATCCAAATATGCATTTTTTAATTGTTCTCCAAAGTCTTGGCAATCAGGGATCAAAGAAAGAAAATAATCATTCTAACTGGCACAGACCAAAATGTATTTACATTTTTCCATGAAGATCTGTTTTTTATTTCTTAAAAACATAAAATTAAGATAGAGTTAGAGGTAGGGTTATCATGTATGATGACTTAGACCTCAGAGGGTTACGCCATAATGACAAAAACAACAACACCAGTCATGCCGCTGCAGCTGGTAACAAGAAATTAATTTCACCATCATCTCAATAACTGAAAGTGGATAAATGATAATGAATTATTTCCTGACAGTGTTGGGGAGTAACATGTAATGGAGTGACTTAATTAAATGAAGAAATACAATTAAATATACACTTTATTGGGTACATGGGTACATGGGTACATGTGCTGAATATTTTCTCTTTTATGGCTCACTCTCTGTAAACCCTAGAGATGGCTCTGCAAGAAAATTCCAGTAGATTAGTGGTTTCTGAAACACTCAGACCAGTCTGTTGGGCACCAACAACAATGCTGCATTCAAAGTCACTTTTTTTTTTTTTTTACAAAGTTTCTTTTATTCTGATATTAGGTTTGACCTACAGGAGGTTGTCTTGACCGTGTCTACATGCTCAGATTCACTGAGTTGCTGCCATCTGATTAGCCGATTAGAAGTTTGTGAGAAGTTGAACAGATGTACCTAATGAAGTGGCATATATTTTTGGACAACGCTGGACAAAGAAGTTGTTTGAGCAAATTTTAACGGAAAACCATCATAACTAGGATGGCAGACAAGGAGCTCTCTATATATACAGGCCACTGTGGGTCATATTTTAACATTAGAACAAGTACATTTAAAATGAATATACTTTAAAAACAACTGATGAAGTAAAAATCTGTGCAGTAAACTGGTAAGATGAGTAAACATATCTGTAAAAGTGACAAATTTATTTATTATCAATTTATTATAAATTTATTATCACTAAAATTTACAGCTCAGACTGTGGTGAGCTTACCTCCTCCATTTTTCTGGCACAGGTAAGGGAAGCGCCACACGTTCCCCAGGCCCACAGAGAAGCCCACCTGGGCCAGGATGTACTGCAGTTTGCTGTTCCAGGCAGGTCGTCCATCGTTGTCAGGCACCTCTATCTGAGGGACTTTCTTCCCTGCAGCCCCTCCCACATTCAGGGAACTGCTCTTGTAGTCGATTGGCTCCTCATGTGCAAGCAGGTCAGCCACTGACTCTGTGACGTGCTCATGGCTCTGCTCACGCTGTGTCACCTTGCTGTTCTTAGGCATCGGGGAGGCTGAGGGTCAGGAAGGGGGTGGGGGTGAGTGGAGAGAGAAAGAGAAAGAGAGCCGAGAGACAGAAAGACGTGACAGAAGTATAGGATAGAGATGAATGAAAGAGTGATGTAAAGAGTGAAAGCAGGATTTCAGTTCTTGGCTTCAGTCCTGCATCAGGAGACAAAAGAAAGCAAAATTCGAAAAATGTGTTTAAACAATAAATAATAAATATTGAATGAAAATCAGATTAAGAGTCTACATTTTAAATAAAATAATGGCAGGTTTGTGCCCTTGGCAAGTCTAATTTCTTGACTGTGATTGTTAAATAACACTTCATACAGTTGCTGACACCACTATTATTCCATTTAACGGTTGGTTAACCTTCAAATAAGACAATGGATTGGAGCACATGGTTATATCTGTCTGGAGCCATAAAGGATGGTATCGTGAAAACAAGATCAGAGATTGATTTTTTGATGAATTTGATCCAATTTTATATATATCTATTAGAATTGGAAATATATTTGAAGGTAAAATTGAATAAGGTCTTAGTGGATGTTGTGATTATATTTATATATAGACATCTGTCAAAGCTTGAAAAACACTGAAAGGATGTGTATCATGACATGAACAAAGGAGATTGCTGAGCACCCTTAGGACCTCAGGGAAAAGTTGTTGATGCTCATGAGGCTAGAGAAAGTCACAGAACCATTTCTAAAGAGTTTAGGTTCCACCAATCCACAATCAGGCAGACTGTGCTGAAATGAAAGAAAACTGAATTGTTTCCAGTTGTGTTTGACCAACAAAGTTTAAGTCAGGATCAAGGCTTATAATAATCTGAGAGGTCACAAAGGATCCCACGGTAAATTTTAAGCAAAAAAGCCTCTCTCACACTGGCTTTTGTTCATGTTTATGAGTCCACTATCAGCAGAACAACGATACTGTGCAATGCAGGGCTGCAAAGAATATGGCACTGCTCTCCTGAAAGAAAACTGTAATCTGTCTGCATTTTGCTAAAGGTCATATGGACAAGCCAGGAGACTAGTGAAAAATGTTTTGTGAGTGGATGAGACCAAAACAGATCTTTTGGTTTATCTGAAAAGCATTATGTCTTGAAAAAGGAAAAAAACTGATTCCAGCACAAGAAACTTATCTTGTGTTATGGTGGTGTTAGTGTCAAAGTTTGGGCCTATTTTTCTGCATCTGGGCCAGGATGGCTAACCATCACTGATGAATTATGAATTGTACCTGAAAATTCTAAAGGCTCAAGATATCTGAGAAATTGGGTCATGCAGCAAGAAACAGACCCTTGGTACATAAGCCATTCTACCACTGAATGGTTATACAAAAATAAAGTTAATCCTTTAGAACAGCAAACATGAAGTCCTTTATCATACAGTAGTGCTGTGAAAAGACATGAAGTGAGCATGTCATCTGAGAAAACTCAACAACATCCTGGAGTTTAATGTGTTCTGAGCATTGAGATGGGCTGATCAATAGTTAAGGCAAATGCTTTGTTGCACTTATTGCTGCACAAATGGGTAACATCCAGATGGAAACAAATATTCACATACTTTTACCACACAGATAAGTAATATTGTATCAATTTCTTCAAAAATAAAAATGGTCACATATTTTTGTTCCATTTATTTTGGTTTCTTTTTCTATTGTGTGGAGTTTCAAGGACTTTTATAAATAATCCAGTGATAGTTTCAGAAATACTTATGCAGAAATATAGAAAACTCTATCAGGTTTACTAACTTCTGGCAGCTGTATGCATTAACCCACTTCTTTAAACAAAAACTCAGCAGGGATTTGAGCAGACACACACACCCTCACCTCAGCTCTTTGCCTCTCATGCAATGTTTTTGGTTCCCAAAAATTCCCAATCCCACAAATTGTTCTATTTAATTTCCCTGTTCTGAAAAGCTTAACTTTAGTGAAGCTTTTTTCATGTAAATCTCTTAATCCTCTGAAACCTTGCGCCGACATCCATCCCCACCCCTCTTTCAGTGAGTGGTTGGTTCAACCCAAACGTAATAGAGGAAGTAAACATGATGCTTTGGATAAAGTGCCATCATGTGTTCTCCTCATCTACATCACAAGCCCCTGTGTAGGCTCATCACTCTTTGAGTGAGCTTTTTTCTTCAGTACACATCACGTTGTCCAAAAGAAATGCGAAGCTGGAAAAATTGTGGGCCATTTGAAGAGAAAACAAAACAAGAAGAAATAGCTGACAGACTTCTACTCTCTGTGATTTTGGCTCAAATTTCCAACTACACCGCCACACTGGAGCTGAATCAAGGTGCTGCACTTTTCACGTGATGTTACAGCAGTTATGCACACGAGACTTCATCGTCACTGCTTACATCAGCCTAGAGCAAGCTTTCTGAGTATCAGCAGATTCAGCGGACCTTAAATATGCCACAAACCCTCTTAAAGCTCCTACTGGTAACAGGAAACTTACATATGCTAGATGTACTTTTGCTGTTCTTAAAAACATCCCTAAAACAGATTTCCTCCTCTGTGCATGACAACATGATCCCATGACATAATAATCCACACACAGCCATTCACAAGTCTTCATAATCCTGTGTGCATTAACTGTAAAATCCAGTGCTGCTTTTCTGTCTTGTTATTCAATCCCTCACTACAGTATACACGTAATATCAATCAGTGACTGCCTCATCCAGCCAGCACTGAAAAAATGAAAACGACCGACATCAACTCACCCAGCCAGTAATCCTGTTGGAAAAAAAAATCAACACACAGTTCAGATGACCCTGGCTAATGCTAAGAGTGTGTCTGTGTGGAGCAATTTCAAACTACAGTAAATGCATTTTTTTCCATGGCTGGAAAAAGCCTTTGGGTAAGGTTTGCTGTGTTATCGTTCTCTGAGGTCTTTGCATTGTCCTTTAAAGACTCTCAGCACACAGTTTTAACAGATGTAACCTAACCTTTGTATAGTCTTTTCTGGACTACACACTGATTTTACATCACCATAACAAGAGATACTAGTCATACATGCAGGCTGCATCATAAGTACAACCCATAGTTCATCATCTCTAGTAAAACTACATTAGTTTGAGTCACACATGTACATTTTAATGTCCAAGAAAGCAGTTTGCCATGTTTGTATGGTATCGCAAGAATAGAGCGTCAAAAACTTTTCTGATTATTTATTCAATTAAAGTGAAAAACGGTGGAAAATTAAGTTGTGAATTCCTGCTTGATAACAACAATCCATCACCACAAGGTATTCAGTACACCATCAGATATGACACAGAAAAGCAGAGAGTTAAAGAGTATTTGGTATTTTTTGCCAAAGAAATGACTGAAACAATGATCAAAATAACTGCAAACTCATCAAGATGCAGACTCAAAAAGCAAAATATCTAAATGACTGTAAATAAGACTGGAGGTCTGTTCTTCCACTTAAGGACAGTTACAGTAATTTAATACTTCACTACTGTCATGTAAAAATATTTTTGCCCTTTTTATTAAGCACTCATGAACACACGCTTTTGCATCCATCCCAAAAGTTACATTTATATGTAGACAAGGCCAGCAGACATCAGGTATTAACTTGGAGGGTGGTGATTAGTGATATTTTTACACATTCATATGGAAGCTCTAAATTACTGACACTTTCATACATAACATGCATGTATCAGCTTCGGTAATTAGTCTCATTTAAATTTCCAGACTTCTTTATTGATCAGTTGATCCTGTGACTACCAGCCTGCTCTTGAGATCTGAGCCACAGTTAAAGGTTTCACAGTTATAACTCTGGAGTTATAACACAACCATCTACCCTGCATTTAAAACGAGACATTAGCTTTCAAACACTGAAGCTGTAACTCCAAAGCATTAGGACATCACTTTGCACTTTTTTAAAATCTAAAACGCAGCTGAACAGAACAGCTGCAGGTTTGGAAAATCTCGATAATCAACACTACAGCACAGATCACTCACCGGGGACACCAGGTGACACATCTGGTGGTGACAGTGAGAGCTCTGCTCGTCCTGAGCGACTTTTAAACAGAACCAAGGTCATATAGCCTGCGATTATTTCCTGACCTCTGTGCATCCCCCGGCACATTTCATCCACACTGCAACGCAACTTCTTATGAAAGTTGCTATGCATTTAAGATACGACACAGAGCAATTTAAACTACTTTTAAGGAGCAGTGATAAATAAATACTAAGTGGAGAAATGGCATAAGCGTATTTTCCGTCTCACCGTGAGTCTTTTGCAGCGCTCAGCAAAATCCTGGGTTAAGTGGGACTGCAGCTGTCAGAGGATTTCTGGAGAGAGGCATGAATGCATCCACGGAGCAGCACTTGTGTGTGGTTGTGGCACAGACTGAGCGCTCACAGGACAGTGGAGGACGGAGCATCACATGCTGCACTGCCAACAACTGACGCACAGGGTGGAGAGCGCACCGTGACGCACAAAGTACGGCTCAGTATCGACAGCGGCGAATTATCACGCACCGCTCTTTCACTTGTTGTTTGAGACCCATCACAGCATCTCTGCACCAGAGGAGGGTGCTGAGAGGGGGGATGAACTGTGCGCGGATTTGTCAAGGTTATCCACTCCTACCTGAGGAAACGACTGTCTGACGCAGTTTTCGTCATTCTTTCTCAGCTGATGACATTTTTAAACCGTTCAGCCAAGACGACTCGGGATCCTGGGCAATGGGGGGGGGGGTTAAGGTACAACTCATACAGCCTAATTTTTGGCGTCAGCGTAATGAGGAGATGAGCTCAGACAGGGAAACGTGCTTTTTCATAACAGAACAGGCCCCATTAAAAGAAAAGTTAATTTAAAAACACAACAGAGAAAATCAAATAATGCCTTAGCTTCACGAATTATGATGGGGTACTGGTGGGTGGCGGTAATGCACTATTTTGTTTGCTAACCGCCAATATAATTCACAAGAAGGAGAAGATGCCAACCACCAAAGTTGTGCTTTCATTAAAGCTTCCTAATTCTTCTGCACAAAACCAGGGAAAAGCTTGTGTGGGAAGCCTTTGGGACCATGGAAATCTAGGAAACAGTGACCGTAGAGGCAGGAAAGAATCCTTGTCATGGCGGTTCTAGAGTCTGCTGGGGGCCTAGGCAAAAACTCACAAATTCCCTTCAGCCAACATAGATCATTGCTATTTTATAAATAATCTGACATTATGGCACTAACATGTTAACAGTTTAGAAACCTTTCATGTCACGTGATTAGAATTCCTCAAATTCAACTTTTGAAAATTCTTTTTGGGCTCAGCTTTCACAATTAATTGTTTTATATTTACATTTTATTTGATGGAGACAACGTGACAGCTCCAATACAGAGGATTAAACTTATATGTGGGACCCTGCACTGGCTACTTAGGTTATAAAATAACAGACCTAACTCCCTGTGGTTGCTATGAGACCACTAAAGGTATATCCCCCAAAGCCCTTAGTTCATTCACAAGTGCTGATCTGACCCAACCCCACTTGATGTGATGTGATGTACATTTTGATGTCAATTTATTTTTTGTTTGTTTTTCTTTATTTTTTAATGCAAACTGGGTGATTAAGAATCGATGTGTGTAGCAGCGACGTTGAATCCACAATATCCCTGAATTTTTTTAATGATTTCAGCAGCGACAAAAGCAGATGGGTATGCTGGCAGACATGAAATGGTGTCATCATGAAAGTATCTGATGCCAAAATCAATTTGGTTTTGTCTTGTGCAGACTGGATGAATATTTAGAAAGATGTGGCTAAAAATGTAATATAAGAAAAAAATCCACAGAAAGTGCCACCTGGTGGTCAATTCATATTTTCAAAATGGATAAAAATGCAACCAGTTCCAGATCTGTGACAAAATTGAAAATCCTGCATTTAGTTTTTGAATTATTGTGCTTGCACAAAGGATTTGTTGCAGTAGCAGTGGCACTAACAGTTCCATCGTATCCCCACTTTCCAGGCATATAAACATGCAGTTTTCAGTATCAGAAACCACTAGACCCTCATTACAGACATAGAAAATACAATAAACTGCACCACTCTGCACATAGAGCACAATAATTTACACTAAATGGCCATAGTGATTTAGAGTTCACCTGTCCACATATATTGTCCAGTTAACTGCTTCCCCCCTCCAAATGATGCCATTACTAGTGCATTATAACATGACAGGCAAACATTACTGTTGAAATGGCAGAAACCATGTTTATACCAGTAAAAATGTCCAAGACCAAGCTGACTGGCTATGAGGTGCTGGAACTACTAGCTTTCCTTTTTTTCGTTTTGCAATAACCCTTTATAATGCCTATTTTATTAAAAGGCTGTAACACAAACATTTCCCAACTATGGGATTAATGAAGTATTTCTTATCTTTCAGTCTGCTTGGGTCACACCTGCTTAGGTGGATCAGGTCTTTCCTGTTGTCACTGTGAAGTTTGCACATTGCAACTGGTGTAGTTTAAAGTTTGCCACCTCTTGGGGCCCCTGTGCTAGCCTGGAGTCACAGGAATTTTCCTGCCTTGACTGGTGGCAAGCAATGCTTCTGAAGTCAGCGTCAGGTTTGCAGACCCATTCATCTGCCCCAACCTCCCTTCCCTGTAGGCTTTACCAGTGTCACCTTACCAGCTTCTTTGCTCCCATTACAATTCCTTGATCTCATATAGATGAGAAGGCTGATACTGTTCTTCTCAGGAGGACAGCCACCCTCAGACTGTTGCAGCTGCATATTAGCTCTAACTGAACTATGAAATGGCCTTAACAGCACATAAACTGCATTAAATTGCTTTATAATAGGACTTTATTGCAGACAGTATGAAAAAAATACAACATGATAAAGTCCATTTTAATGCCCAACTAGGTGTAAAAGTGTTGTTTTAACAAGGAACTGAGAAGAGGAAAAATGCCCTTTAACTGTCCAAGCCCCAAAGAATTCCACTGTTCAACAATAAATATGCATTAATAAATAAACAGTCCTCATAATAAATGAAGTGAGTCAGCATTCTGCCATTTGCGGGAAACCAAATTGAAACATGTCCATGTTTTAAAGCTGATGTGGTTGCCCCTGTTAGGACATGCAGTTGAGGCAGCAGTTATGCCTTATTACCTTCTTACCCAGAATGTAATGAAAAAGTCAGAAATATGCTCTCTTCATAGACAGTATTTTTATATTTACCAGCATGAACTACACACTAATCTCAGACAAACAGCTTTATATCCTAGATGAGACTTGAGCTGGGTGGTCATTTCTCTATTGAGACACTGGACATGTGACACGACTGCAGCAGACCGAATCACCCAGGGGACCATAAATCACGCACAATCCACCAGAATATTCTTTACTACCACCGAGATAGAGGGGGAAGATAGTATTGATAGGCCATTTTTCATCCTGAGCTTATGGATTTATTTTGCTCCCCCATGTTTGCTTCCTTGGCTACAATATATAGATATGCTTTATACAATGATTCTTAATGTTTCCTCTCATCTGCATCATTTTCAGATTCCTTTGATTCTTAAGGAATTTATTATGAGTGAGCATACACAACCTAGATGAGTAAGCAAGTGGAATTAACTGGCTTTAAACATTCTTGTAGGCCAAAATCCAGTTTAACATGGATTAACACAACTGAAATGGTGCCAAAAAAAGAAGAATATGACCTCTACAGTACAAGTGAAACAGTACTACTTCTGTGTTGCAGACTGTCGTTCAGACTGTGTAAGGTTAAATTAAAACACATCTGTCAAGAAAAGGACTTTGGGGACACAAGCCCCTCTCACCATGGAGGGTTGTGTCAGGAAGGGCATCCGGCGTAAACCCTCTGCCAAATTACCAATGCGGATTAATCCGCTGTGGCAACCCCTTGGTGGAGAATACAAGGGAACAGCCGAACGGTAAATTTTTTTGTCAAGAAAAGGACTTTCAGCTGACACTTTTCTCCTTTTTTTTCAACTGGTTCTTGCTCGATGACGCTTCTGATACACCTTCAGCTGACTACTGGGAGCAGTTGCCACAGCAACCTCAGGATCATATGACAGACAAATTTCATCTCTGCCTTCTCCTTCCTGCATTCTTCCCTCCATACAGTGCTTCATCCACGTTAGTTGCAACTAACGTGGATGAAGCGATGTATGACATTTCAGTGGCATCCTGTAAGAAATAGAGGGATATTTTTTCTTTAATCTAAATATTTCATGAAAGTAGTTGTGCGATGCTGAAACTTCCTTCACAGTGCAGTGATTAGTGGCGTAGTTTACTTAACCCATATTTGCTTCTGCAACATTTACCTTGCCTGATCTTGTGGGAGATATTAACTACAATGACTTACATAGTATGGGACATTAACTGTGAAATAATACATTTTTCCCTATAATTGATGCTTAACTGCCCTTGACCAAAGCTGCACTTCTTCAACTGCTGCAAGGCATCTGCTAATTGGACAGCAGGGTTCCACTCAGCTATGGGTGGGGTGGGGGGTGCTTTCTGTACCTGTGGGACTATTGTCACAGTGCTGCTGCTGCCCTCTCTTGTTAGCAAATGAACCAACAGTCCCATGTAGATTCAAAGAGCTTCAAATTTGTTCTTGTATTGATGCTGTTTTAGCTAGAAGTTATTCAGCTAGAAGTCTTTCAGTTAAAACACAAATAAAAAAAACAGTTTGAAAAGTAGTTTAAAAGTAGAAAAGGAGGAATGTCTTCAGCTATCAGACCCCTCTACCGTGGAACCGGTTCCCAGTTTGTATTCTGAAGGTGGAGACCCTCTCTGTCTTTAAGGTTAGGCTTAAAATGTTCTTTTTTTTGGATAAAGCTTGAATCAGATGCCATGAACCATCCCTTAGTTATGCTGCTATAGCCTTAAAGTTGCTGGGGGACTTCCCATGATGCAAACAGCATGTCCTCTCCACTAATCTCTTTTTACTCCCCGTACATGTAATGCATGTTATTAATTTTTGTCTTCTCTCCCCCAAATTTTGTGTTTTATTTACATAGCTTTAAAAACTTTTTTCAATACCACTGTTACAAACTACAGATTGTCACCTATTTTAGACTTGTCTTATACACGGCAAGTCTAAAATAGGTGTGGCAACTAGAGATGTAGAATATAAGTGAAATTTGGTAACTTATAACAATGAGAGACAGAACCACTGGCAATGCAAAATGGACAATGCAGGGCATACAGGACAATATAATATATATTATATATTATGTAGGGCATACAGGGCAATATAATATATATACTAATATATACTAACTTTGAGTTGAATGAGTGGGTGAGAAGAACACTACTGATGTACATTATGATGGAGAGAGGACTATGCTGTTATTTTTATTTAATTATTTGACCTTTATTTAATCACGATAAAATTAGATCCTGTAAGAGTGTCCTGCCCAAGACAGACAGCAGTATGATCAGCATTACATGCCCAGAATCATAAAACACACGCAAATGCACAGAGAAAAATACACAAGTATACCAATGTACAAGACATAAAGAGTAAATACAACAACCAAAAGTTATTAACTTTAGCACCACTAAAGCCTAAAACATCAGTAAAAGTAATTGTGTCAGGCCCAAAAACAGAGATAGTAATATTCAGGAAAATGATGTGCAGCCTTAAGTAACACTCTTCAGGTAATTTAAAATCAGCTTAAATTCATTTAATGAGACCGGTTCCTTAAATTGTAGCTGATTCCAGGAGGAGAGAGCTGCAAGTTTGAGTGTGTTTTTTCAAATTCAGTGCAAATTTTTGGGAAAGATAGAAGGAATGAGTCTTAGGACCAAATATAACTACTTCCCACACTTTTAGATTAATGGCAGTCAGTAAGCATGATGGAAGCAAGGCAAGAATATCCTTCTAAATAAGAATGTACCAGTGGCTGAGTCTACAGAATGACACAGCAGACCAAGTGACTTGAGTATAAAATGTACAGTGGTGGTTAACAGCTTTAAGATTTGTAATAAATTTCAGTGCTCCATGATAGATAGTATCCAGCATATGTAAGTATTGTGAAGATGCATGCATATAAATAATATCATCATGATCCAACACTGACGTAAAAGTGGAAGCAACAAGTCTCTTTTTTGCCTCGAAGGACAGCAGGACTTGACTCCAAAGCAAAGAACCAGTTTTAGTTTAAGTTTTATCACCAGTTGCTGAATGTGAGGTGTGAAAGAGAGAGAATTAGCCGTTCTATGATTTCTAAGTCTTTGTATTCCAGGCAGGTTATCTATGCAACTTAAGCCTGGAGTGGTCACTCATAACCAATGAAAATAAAATAGCTGGCTTCACATGAATTTAGGTCTAGGTGTGTGTTTAATTTGCAGCCACATTTTTATCATTTATTTAGTAGTTTTATGAGGCAGGGCACAAACTTCTTTTATCTAAAATGCTTACATGTCTGCAATAGCGATGTCAGAATCCATTCAGTAAATAAGATAGCATTTCCTTTTCCATCCAAACGTGGCTCAGGTTGGTGGTTTGATTCTTGGCTCCTCCAGTCTACATGCCCACATGTCTTTGGGCAAGACACTGAACCCCATATTGCTACTGATGCATCCATCAAAATGTGACTCGCATGATAGTTAAATACGCTTAAAGGGATAGAATAAAGTGCTGTATGACTGTGTGCAAATGGGTGAATATGGGTTGTATTAAAAATGAAAGAACCAGACCATTTACCAAAGAACTAGTCTGTTTGCAAGACTAATAAACCATGAGCTGAACTAATCATCTCCAAAGGTTAAGTGACTGTATTGCCTTTCAGATTTGAATTTGCCACTGTACATTTTCCTTTGTCTTAATAACTTGACCTTTTTATCTTCACCTTCTTTTTTCCCCTCCCTGTTACAGTCTTTATACTCACTATCCTTCCTCTTGTCAAGAGGAATTTTCTTTATATATCCTCTGGTTTTTGTTGTATCTCACAGTTATTGGTGCCTGACGTCAGGTCTCACTCATAACACATTTCTGCCCCTCTCTGCTGGTCACCTTCAGTTGTAACTTCACATTGTCTCCCTGCTATTTTGCAGCTTCCGCTTTCTTTTCTGCTCCCCAACACCCACCCACACGTGCTCATACAGTCTGCATCTGCAACACCACATCCGCCCAGTACTTTTCCCTTACTCCAGTCTCATTTATATTCCCCCCATCCCATCCCTTTCTTCTCCCTCCCACCCTCCCTCCTGTTTCTTCATTCTTGGTTTGCTCTGTCTGGGTCATTCTCAGCTGCTAAAAAAAGCTACACCCTGCACTGGGCTCTGTGGTATCATTTATCTAGTCCATTTTTTTCAGTACGAGTACTTGAACAAACATATTTGTGTCTGCACTGTAATTTCTACTGAAGGCAAGTGAGTGTGGCAACATTTAACAGACGTGAAAAGACCAGTCAAAGGAACTAATTGCCTAAGTTTGTCAGCCCAAATGCATGACATTGCACTAATTCTGCTTGTTTTTTGTTTTCAGTCAAAAGGCTTACCCTTAACAAAACATACAATACTACTCCATCAGCATTACACAAAACTAATGCATTAACACAATAAACATATATCAATAAACTAAGGTGTAGATATAAACAGAGTTGAGGGTTTCATAATTCAGACCACTTTTTTAATCACAAATGAAAAAAATGCACAACACTCCAGGTTTAGGTACTACTTTCTTTGTTGAAGCAGTATTAAATGAAGTGCTGCTTGTGTATCAGTGCATGGGGATGTGCTGGTGCTGTGCAGGTGTTCAGACAGAGGAGAAAGTGGGTCATGCTTAGCTCTGACAGACATATTGCGGTGCTGACTCCACTCCATGGTGTTTTTTAAATTATTTATGCAGATTTTACTGAAAACCTGCTGTGTGAGGAGTTTGTCCTTAATCACTGTTAATCAGAAATTACTTTAAATGCTTACATTTGAAGACTGTGATTTACTGACAGACAGGCTTCATGTCAAGGATCTGTTTTAAGTTATAATGATGGGAAATTCCTCAGGACTGCATGCTGGCTCATACACAGGTGAAAGGCAGGTTGTTTTTTAGTTGGTCGATGCCAGAAAAGCACAACACAATCTGTCATCAAGCATCTGTTTCACATGAAAACCTGGAGCAGTGGATCAGGTCATGATGTTCACCTAAATGCAACACACAAAAATAGAAACTCATTAAAAGCTGTTTTTCCCCCACTAATCCAGATTTACCATTTGACAGCTCATTAACAAAAACCTTCGTATGCCATTCTGTTTTCAGTGGTTATTAACAGATGAAACTTGTATCTATTGCACTATGTTCATGGTTTAATATTTCTGTGAATTTGCAGCAGTAATCTTGGAAAATTTGACATAAGTTAAAATATTTTAATTTGAACAATATGCAATTTAAAAATTACTGACAGCACTGGTGTGTTGGTTGTTTCCAGCTGGTTATATTGTGGTATGCATATGTATAGCAACTACAAACCCCCTTTCACCCGATGTCACCATAAGATGTCATCATCATTTCACTGATTATAAAGTCCTGACCTGGATATTGAAGGGAGATTTAAAGCAGGGCCAAATTTCTCCACTCATATTGTTGTTGTAGACACACTTAAACCAATTTTAATGCTGGCTAGCAGATTGCCTTGCTCGGTCCATGAGGGGGACATGTGACAGCCTATGGAAGAACTTCACCAGATGGCCTCTCAGAGAGGGGCCAGTCTAGCTCACAGGGTTGAGGGTAAAGCTCCTGTCCCCATTTTTTTTGGACAGCATAATCCTTTTAAAATACTCCTGTAACAAAACACACTTCTCTCTCTCTCTCTCTCTCTCTCTCTCTTCTTTTTTTAAACTAAGTATTGTTGGTACAACAAGGTTAGTGCTGCAAATAATCAGGTCAGACTCACTGTGAACAGATAACACTGTGAAGATCTGATTTTGTGTCATTTCAACATTTTGACTCGAAGTGAAGATTTAATCCATGATAGGTTAAGCAGAAAAATCAGTATTCCATGAGAGCAAGGTATTTAGTTTTGTTAGAATCTCGGCAAGCAAGCAAAGAAACTGAGACTTCTGTGTGACTGTAACAACACAATTTAAAACTGATTCTTTGCTAAGTTTTCTGTTATGTGTAGACTCAACACTGATTCATCCTGTATGTTAGGTGCCTTTTTTAAACTTGAATGATTCATAGGTGAGTGTTAAGTGGCTTAGCAAACAAAAACACATTCCTCTGATATGAGGACTGGACTGAAAAGGAGTGGAAAAGCAGCTAATGTAGAAAGAAAAACTAGTGCTCAAGCTTTAAGAAACATTAACCTCTTCAGTACATCTGCAAGGCCTAAAAAGGAGGTTAGGGCTAAAGGGGTTAAAAATTATAAGAAAGTCTGGCTCATTGGAAGCAAAATCTAAATGAGGGGTAGGCTCAGAACTTTTGCATAGTACTGTAGGTGTGCATGTGTATTTGTATGAACACGAAGGAAGTGGAGAGAGATGCTTTTAAACTGGAGGCATTTCTGTTCAGTAAAAGAGCATAATTATTTCAGGACCACCTCTCCCCCTGCTGTCACACTGCCTGTAATCCCACGTGTGGGAGTGCCCTACATACATGCCTCAGGGTTTTAGCTCTATATTATCAAAAATAATAATGAAGTTCACATAATGGTATTGTGTGGAAGATAGCTCTGGCTTTAATGCAGCGGACCAAGAGTGAAGGAATTGATCAACACAATACTCATTTTTAGCATATAGTTTATATAGCTCTGTTATAGTATTTTTGAACTGGTGCTGTGAATACATCTAGTAAATCAATATTGTAAAAGATAGATTCTCAGTCATCCAGGTCATGGTAATATTAAGTGTTTGATTTGAAGTCAAAATGACTTCTTTTTAGGTTTGTGAATACATTTCACCTCTCATACAAAAAGGCTTCAACGGCTCTACAAGCTGATGGGGAGTTTGAGATTTACTTATATGTAACCTGTTGCAAATAGTAAGGATATGTTTTGTGTGGCCATGTGTCTTTCATTCTGTAATATATATTTAGTTAATGTAATATAATTTGTCTATAAATGGATAAATAAGGGTGGCACAGTAATGTGGTGCATAGCACTGTCACATCACGGCAAGAAGGTCCTGGGTTTGAATCCGGCTCCGACTGGAGCCATTCTATGGAGAGTTTGCTTGTTCTCCCTGTGCTTGGGTGGGTTTTCGCTGAGGACTCTGGTTTCCTCCTACAAGTCAAAGACACGCATGTTAGGTTCATTGGTGATTCAAAACTGGCTGCAGGTATGAGTGTGAATGGTTGTTTGTCTCTCTGCGTTAGCCCTGCAATACACTGGTGACCAATGGTGTACCCTGTCTCTTGCACTATGAAAGGTGGGATAGGTTTCAGCCCTCCATGACACTGAACTGGATAAGTGGAAGAAAATGTATGTATGGATGAGTAAATTAATAAAATATAAATACATGAAAAATAAATAGCACAATCACATTAAAGTTAAAATATAACAGTTCTGTGTTTTCCTTGGGGTAGTAACAGAATGCTTCAGTAGAAAATGGAAAGATGGACTAGATATGCAGGCACAACACTGATGTTTCCAACTGAACAGTTTCACTCTACCCCTGGCACCAAAAAGTTTTTGTTAAATGTGATGGTTTGCTTTTCACCTTCCTGTTTCAGTAATAAAGTGCCCACTGATGTTGCTGATAACAGAAACCTCTCTGCCCCCTGGTGGTGTTTTTTTTTTTGTTGACTATGCAGGAGGATAGCAGGCGCATGCGGACTCACACGAATCCCTGCTGGGATTTATTCCGTTGTCAAAAATTGTTTCTTTAACTTAAGAGCCATAGTGAAGATTAAACGATTTCTGTTGTTTAATGATTTTGAAAAGGTCATTTATGAATTCATTTTTTTCTATTGGACTACTATAATTCATTTGATAGAGGTGTAAATCTGACTTCCTTCAACCTTCTTCAGCTGGTCCAAAATTGAAAACTGCTCGACTGTTAACAGGTATGAGACTGAGGAGTGATTTTAAGATGTTATTACTTGTCATTAAATGGGTAAGCTCCACACTACTTATCAGATCTTTTATGTCCCTGAATTCTTCAAAGTTCACTGAGGTCCTCTGAGCTGAGACTCTTAGTGGTCCCACATTTCAGGCTGAAGCTCCTTTGCTGTCATTGGCCCCAAGCATTGGAATGATCATCCTTCTTATATTAGGGCTGCTCCTACACTGAATAAGTTTAAATCTCTTCTCAAAATGCATATTTTTTTTACCTTGGCATTATCAGAATAGTTACATAATTTTTGTTTTCTTTTATTATCCTTGTGTTTTAACTGCATCTTTTAAAAAATATATTTAGTGTGTTTTACTTGTTTTATTTAATGTGTAGAGTACTCTGTTTGTTTTTTAGATGAGCTTTATAAATAAAAGTGACTTCTAATCCATATTATGACAGTCAGCCCAGCCCCCACAGTTTTTCTGTACACCAGTGTCCTCACTTCAAGGGCACCTGAAAACTTCCTGTGCAGACACTAGCTTTCAAAGCTTTCAAAGAAGAAGAAAAAGCACGTGGTATAATTTTTAATTTAAATCATATTCAAAATGCAGAGAGTAATCTATAAAGCAGGCTTTTGATACACTCCTACATGTCATTTTAAATAAACTTCCGCCTGCAGCACTGTACTTTGACCTCCGCAGCAAAGCCGCACCCTTCTTTATAATAGGGGAGCTGCCTCCTTTTTAAAGCAAACGACAAGCCGCGGAGCCAATGGGCTTCTTCTACGGCAGAGGAGGTGGGACTTCCTGTACAGTAGTGCAAGTAATCCAACATGGCGCTTACGTTGCTCGCCTGAGAGTACAGTGCAAACCGTTTTAAGTTCAGCTCGATTCCATTGTCGGCCGACTGCATATATATCTACTGTTGGAAATGAAGGGGAAAGAGCGATCGCCAGTGAAGAAGCGCTCCCGGGCGCTGGATGACAGCAGAGACCGAGGAGGAAGCCACCCGAGCAACAAGAAGAGCGGAGCCCTGCCAGGAGTCGGTAGCAACGCCGGTAACGGCTCCGCTCACAGCGGCGCGTCATCCAGGAGGAGTTTAAACAACGACAAAAGAGACATGAAGGATTCGGACGGACACAGTTCGTCCAGTCGGACTAGCAGCGGCTATGACTACGGAGTTGTTTCGGGGAACAAGCCGCACGGTGGCGCTGACATCGCCGAATCGCCCAGGTCAGGTTCACGCAGCGACCCGCGCCCTCCGTCAAACCCAGGAAGTGAGTATAAGACTCTGAAAGTCAGTGAACTGGGCTCTCAGCTGAACGATGAGGAGATAGAGGACGGCTTGTTTCACGAGTTTAGGAAGTTTGGGGACGTCAGTGTTAAAATAAGTCGAGAAAACGACGAGAGGGTGGCGTTTGTGAACTTCAGGCGGCCCGATGACGCCCGGGCGGCCAAACACGCCCGCGGGAAGTTGGTGCTGTACGACCGGCCGCTGAAAATAGAGACGGTCTACATGAGTAGACGGAGAAGCGGCTCGCCTGTTTCTAAAGACAGTTTTCCCTCAGGACACAGGCAGCTCCACTCTCAGAGAGCTCTGTCTCCAACGAGTTTGGGGTGCAGAGACTACAGGTTGCAGCAGCTGGCTATGGGCCATCTGCCCCCTCCTCCACCACCACCTCACCTCAGAGACCTGGAGAGAGACAGAGAGTTTCCAGTCTATGAAGCCAGAAGCAAACCCCTCTTCATTCCTGAATGTTATCGAGAGGAGGACCTGAGCCCTGAGGATGACCAGAGGGCAAACAGGACGTTGTTTTTGGGCAATTTGGATGTTAGTGTGACAGAGAATGATCTGAGAAGGGCGTTTGACAGGTTTGGAGTGATTACAGAGGTGGACATAAAGCGCACAGTGAGGGGCCAGAGCAACACCTATGGATTCATCAAGTTTGAGAACCTTGACATGGCTCATCGGGCCAAAGTAGCAATGTCTGGCAAAGTGCTGGGCCACAGCCCAATTAAAATAGGATATGGTAAACCTACACCCACGACTAGGCTGTGGGTGGGAGGCCTTGGACCCTGGGTTCCACTCCCTGCGCTGGCCAAAGAGTTTGACCGCTTTGGAACCATCAGGACTATAGCCTACAAGAAAGGAGATGCATGGGCTTACATCCAGTATGAGAGCCTGGACGCTGCTCAGGCTGCATATAATCACATGAGGGGCTTTCCTCTTGGTGGCCATGACAGGAGACTCAGGGTGGACTTTGCAGACACAGAACATCGTTACCAGCAGCAGTACATGCAGCTTCCTCTCCCCCTGCCACACTATGACATGATCACTGAGCCTTACACTCACCGCCTTCATGATTCAGTGAGAGTGAGAGAGCGGTCACCTCCTCTTCCTTCTCGTTTCAGAGACAGGGACCTTTACTCATCTGCTGAATGGTCTGGCCCTGGTGCTCATGAAAGGATGCGAGGTTTTGATCATACAGACCGTCTGGAGAGGCGTTCCCAGGAGGGTTGGTCTTTAGAACGCCAGCGGGAGTTGCAAAACCGAGATTTATCCCGCAAAAGGAGACATTTAAATGATGGTTGGCGGCTGGAGCGCTCACCTGACAGCAGTGACTTTGGTCTCCGTCGTCATGGCAGCTCACTGGAGCGCAGCCCTGGAGGGAGCAGCCGAGATGGGGGGCGCTACAGTGACTCTGAACGTTTGCCTCACTCTGGCAGAACCTCCCCAGTCAAAGACTGGAGGAACAGCCAGGACACTGCATTTGCAGAAAAAAGAAGAAGAACACGCAGCCCATCTGAGCCAGGCTCCGGCTCCGACAAGGCCCGCAAACACAAAGCCAGTGACTCATCTAAGAGCCCAGCCAAGAAGGAGGAACCCTCAGAAAAGCTTTCCTCCTACTCAAACGCCTCCAAATCGGGCCAGCAGCCTCCTCCAGCTGCTGACAAACAAAAGCTGAGTCAGGCCTGGCAGGGCATCCTCCTGCTGAAGAATAGCAGTTTTCCCACCTCACTGCACCTGCTGGAAGGGGACATGAAGGCAGCTACCAGTCTGCTGGTAGAGGGCTCCACAGGAGGGAATGTGTCACAACTGAAGATCAGCCAGCGCCTGCGCCTGGAGCAGCCAAAGCTGGATGAGGTCTCGCGTCGCATCAAGGCAGCTGGCTCCAGTGGATACTCCATCCTCCTGGCTGTGCCTGGAAAATCTGACAACAGCGGAGTCCAGGACGCCAGCAACTCCACCGAGAGACCACTGAAGAACCTAGTGTCTTACCTGAAGCAGAAGGAGGCGGCAGGTATCATCAGCCTCCCTGTGGGGGGCAGCCGTGACAAGGATCACGGAGGAGTTCTACATGCTTTTCCCCCATGTGAGTTCTCCCAGCAGTTCTTGGATGCTTCTGCCAAAGCCTTTGCCAAATCAGAGGACGACTACTTGGTTATGATTATTATCAGAGGACCATCATGAAAGAAAAAGTGCAAATTTTACATATCTTTTGTCACACTCAAAACTGTTAAACTTTGAGGTATAAATACGGAGAGAAGTCATGGTATTAAAGCAGTATAGGAGAAAACAGCAGGGATCAGATTTTAATTCCCCTAACCTGCATGGTAGCTTGAATTTCATACTGTTGAAAGTTTATAGAAATGAAAGTTGAATTAAATGCAATTTTATAAGCTGATGAATTTGATATAAAAAGCAGGTGAAATGTTGCCTTCTGCTATTTAGTTATTAGTTAAAATGCACATTACTTGATGGGTACTATTCCAAGATTAATTCAGAGCGAGCTGCTGGTCTGTCAGTCAGTACTACATGTTGCCTTATCGTTTGAAAAGTAAAAAAAGAGGTCCTTCATATCTTTTTGTGCAACTCCTGCCTATAACAAAAATTCGAAGGTCCAGAAGAGAGAATTTAGCCTTCATTTTATCTTCATTTTTGTGAATTCAATCAAACTCATGTACATTGTGATTTTTCTCTTGATTAAGTCTGTTTGCTCTGAAGCTTTATCCGTTGCTCAGTAACAGATTTCAGATGTTTCTATGTTTGTTTGTTTTTGGCTAAGTAAAAATTCTGAAGACTTTTACATTCAAAAGTTAACCTTTTCTGTTTTTATCAGTTTGGTCCAGATGACTTTAAAACTTCAAATAAGAGAAAAAGGAGCAGCTCAATAGACCAAATCATTGTATTACTCCTTCTGGTTATTCATGTGTAAAGTTAAGATACATGAGAGCACAGTGAGTTTGAAGTATAATTGACATTATCAGTGCTTTTGCCAGATCTTGAAGTTATATGAATTTACCTTTGAATGGAGGTTCAAGGTTGATTTGTCTTTGGTGAAAGTCGTAAACACACACACAAAGCACTTGTACCGGCAACATCCATATGTGCAGGGGTGGACACAAGTAGCAAGCTCTGTGTATTTGCTTTACTCCAAGGTTTATCAGACCACATCATATTAAAACAATAGAGGGTACAACTGCTAGTTATTTCATTTTTTTTTATTATGTAATCATCAAAAGGGCAGAAAATTGTGAAAAATGTAAATCCTAACTTCTCAAGATTATCTGACCAGGAGTCCAAAATCCAAAGATGAGATTTTTTTTTTTGTACGGTGTTTGTTATTTCAATTTCTGAATGTTTTCTTTTATTATTATTACAACTGAGCTGAACTAACTCCTCTCCAGCTCAACAAGACTGAAAACTTTCACAAGGCTAGCCTGTGTTATCAGGCTTTTATTTTGAATGATAATGTGCATCACAAGGTTGCTTTTTGTGTCCTTCCCTTCTTTTGTGTATTTTTACTGGCCTCAGTTTGGTTGAGCAGCTACTGTTTGACTGGATACCTCACTTTCTTTTCTTATGTTTAAATTCACTGATTACAGTTAGTACCCCAAAAAGCGTATTGTTGAAAAAGGATGCTGTAACCTCTAAATGTATGCCATGCACATCTTTTACCTGACTGGGAGTATAAATAGAAAATGTTGCTTTACAATCAGTGGACTTGTGTGAAACAAACACCTGAGGAGTGGAGGCTGCGCTTCAGGGGCCCATACTTGCCTTCTTCTGAAAGGACTCTAAATGATTGTTTTTCATGCTTTGATTTTGACAGTACTGTGTTTCAAATGGAAAAGATTGATGTGTTCTGTATACTCAGGATATCTGGAGAGAAAATGGAGACCATCAGTGCTCATGGGCCTAAGAAGTATACCTGTCAACAAAACACGCAAAGTGCAACATGCACTTCATAGATCTTGTCTTAATAAATTTACTCTTTCGTGGGAAACACGAGTGCCTTGGAAGACAACTTTTGTGACCTTTTCTGTACTTGGAATTGTCTATCAAACTCTAAAAGGCTTTCACTTTGACAGCAGGAGCCTTCCCAGCAGAAAGGAGAGGAAGTGAGAGAATCAAGGGAAGTCTCAGTTCTGTGTTTTCATGATGCTCGACATGTTTTCAGTGACCGCTTTGTGAACATCTTTTCATGCAACCTTCATTCAAATTGATATTTGGCCATGCTAGAATACTTGTTCTGCCCATCTGCAAAAGGCAAATGTAGAGTCACGGTGTCTCCTCAGATATGTGACTTATTCTTCGGTCACCTCTGTATGTGTCGAGGTGTGACTGAGAACCTGTTCATCCAAGCCCCCGGGTTATTTCACAGCAGGGCTCGTCTCCACCAGACAGCCTCTCGGCGGAAGTTTGACTTCTGTGGTCGTCTTTTTCATCTGACTCCAGCAGCACACTGGTGCAGAGATTATTGGTTCAGCGTCTGCAGAAGGAGCAGTGTTTGTGTAGTTGCTTTTATTGTTCTTGCTGTGGAGTTCTAAAGAAGAAGATCTCTGTGCTAGGGCCAGACTTCTCTCAGCCAGTGTTGGAGAAGGATCGACACAGTGAGAAAGCATCTGCCGAAATTGGGAAGGAAGTGCAACAAAGACGACAGATTGCCCATTGAGTCCTGAGCAGGGAAGCCTTATCTTTAGTTGATATGTTGATCTGATGATTTGTGTACTTTAAGATAATATGCCAAACTGCATATGAAAGCAAAGAGAGGAGAGTCCTGCTGTCAGAAACTGCTACAGGATGAATCTCATCAGCACAGTACTGTTCCTGCTCATAGTTTCCTCGTTGCTCTTCAAACAAAAGGGACATCTACCCTTCAGCTCCAGGTGTCCATAAAGTGCCGCGGCACCAGCTCGAGGTTTCCTGTGGGTTCGTAAGGTGTAACAGCTTTACGTCTCCTTCTGGCTGCACCTGCTTCTGCTCCTTGGGTTATGTGTTCTGATGGCTAAAACAACATCACAGGGTACGTATTACAATGGTAAAGCCCACTACAGACTCTTCTCTTGAATCAAAGCTGGTAAGTGAGTGGGTGGGACAAAATGGCAAAGTCATAAAATTCAACATAATGCAACTTTGGTTGTTAAAAATTTTAATGCCATATTACATGTCAGCGTTTAATGTTACGTGTCAAAGAGTGATTGCTTTTGTGTTGTTTTTACTGGTATAGCTTTCCTCTTGTTATGGGTTTTCAGCCCTGCCAAATTGCATGGACTTCAACAGTGTTTGTCTTTGGGACACCAGCAATTTAGCCATAAACTGTTATAATTCAGAAACAAACAGAGCTATGCAAGTAAGTCTAAATGGCCAGGAGAGAGATTGTGAAAGTCGTGTTGCAAGAAAATTATTTTAGACAAGAAGTTTGAAAGAGTGAACGTACAGAAAATAGATTGTTACCCCTTTGAATTTTACTGATGCATTAAAATGTAAGCAGCATTTATTCTAAATGAGTTGGTGCTAGAATACATAGCTAAAATCTTATTCTGCAAATTAACACATAAATGAAGAGTATTAAAACTTGTAGATGTAAGATTAGATTAAATGGGAATAGCCAAGACTGTACTAAAGAACACAAAATTGCACTTCCACAATAATTCCACCATACACAGGTGAAAGTCCATCAGCAGTGTTTGGAAGCTTCTTTATCAAATGACCACAGGCCTGAGAGTCTCTGGGTGAGTGACATATTAACTGCAGAAATAGATAATGTAATGTGGTTGCATAAAAATTGTGACACAACTGGGCTTGTAAACAGGAAGAGTTATTAAAACCATAATTTTCTTGTGCATGTTTGTAGCTCTAGATTATGCAACCTGCTTTAAAACAACACTGAAATAAATTGTTTGTTTATAAAGGTAAGGCTAGTTACTGCTCTTATCTGCACTGAGAGAGTGGGTTGATAAAAAGAAAAATGTGACTATTTTTTGTGACCTGTGGTATAATCAGTCAGTATGTGCACTCAATCAGAACAGCCTCCGTTACTGCTAGTTAGGATGATTAAATTTACTGTAGGCTGTGCTGCCAGCTTTGGTACATCAAGTATGCATACTTTGTTTTACACTTCAAATTTAGTCAGTATAGAAATTTTACAAGCTGACGTTATTGTTTACCGAATAATGAGGTACTGGAAGCTGAGATTTCTGCAGTGTGAAAAATGTTATTAAAGAAACTAAACTGTGTGTATTATGTGAACATTTCAGACAAAGGTTTGAAGGTGCAAAATCCTCCAATCTAAATGCTGAAACGTGAATAATTAAGTTCATACAATGGAAAATCTGTTGTGTGAGGTGCTTATTTTAATTTACAAGATTTAATGAACATCATGCACCTAAAGGTTTTTAACAAAATAGTCTGCTGCAGCTCAGGGTTTTTATATTAAACTAAACTAAAAATTAAAACGCACTTATAAACAATACTTAGTTTATTATGTAAAATCTTAATCTGAAAAGTAACTTCAGTGTAGAGTAGTAAAACTTGAACGTATACAGTTATATTAAATGGGAATATTCAAGACTGTTCTAAGGAACAGCATATAAGTAATTGCTCTTTGTTTCTTCCACCGGTCACAGAAGCTTCTTTATTAAATGACAACATGCTGAGAGTCTCTGAGTTACTTTCACATTAACTGCGAAACCAGAAAGATAATGTAATGTGAATTAATATGTTAGTTAAAAACTGATCATGTGTACTTACAAAACTTAAATATAAAACTCAAGACAAAATTGTTGTTATAATACACGCCCCCCCAAAAACAAACAAAAACAGAAAAACCAAACCTAACCAATAAAAACTAAAACCAAACCTTTTTAAACAAAAAAAGTGCAAAAATTTCAGCACTTAATAAAACTAATAAAAAATACAAAACTATAATGACCATATACTCACCTCATTAGACTTAGCCCACATTATTAATTTCACTCAAAGCCTGAAGACTTTTGGCCTCATTTCTGAAAATCCAGTTTTTACATTGTAAATATGTTTCAAAGGTAATCCTAACTAAAGTGTTTAGTATTTCAGGTCATTTCCTCAGCACAGAGGCAAAGAAGAAAGAAAACATCTCCATTGTTTTTCCTTCCGAAAGTCCTTTTTGAGTGAATGAGTGCTGCAGCTTTTCAAATGACTCTGAAGTTATAAATGCACATTGACAAGCCGTCAGACATTCAAGGAAACAAAGGAACTACAGGAAACTGGGTTGGTGAGTACAGTTTAAATTCAATTACAAAATGCACTTTATTGATGCCATTAGTATTTTATTGTTTATCATAATAATGTAAATGTCATTTAAATCTGTGCTTAAATAAAGGCAACTATTCTTGAAACTCCTGCTGATATTGTTTGTTTTTCTCATGATAAACATCCCATCTTAGTGAAAATGTGGATTTGGAAACTCTGAAATGATTCAGTTATATTTGATTGATGAAGCTTTGACTTAGCTACTGTCTGATTTGTACTGAACATGAATAAACTCTTATATTAGCTATTATATATACTCCGGATGATGGTGCTGAAATGAAACTTCAGATTAGTTTGAGCACATCAAAGGAAGAGGGCACATACTGAATCTGAAATGTTTGCTAAAATAAGCAGGGTTGAGGGTGACTGCAAAGCCTGACATGGAAAGCTGTTTCTGGTGAATCAGCTGTATGTCTGTATGTGCAGAAAAACTAGACCCAAGCAAACAAATTAACTTAAAGCTGAACCACACACTGGATAATTAAGCCCAGACAAAAATCTTAAAGCTAATGGTAAAATTGTTCAATTAAGTGTTAAGGAGAAGTGGTTACATTACTTAAAAAGCACATGTATGGTGTTTAACAGACATCTAAGTATATAACATTTTTTATTTATAACTTAGATTTTTAGTAAATCACAACTTTAAATGAGGGAGAATAAATATACTAGATACTTGTATCAAGGGTTTATTTTTGTTATTTAATTTGATATGTTTTCAAGGAAAACTGAAGAGTCAAAAAAGGTAAAACATTAAGTGGATTAATATGGAGCAAACTATCAACACAGTCCTGTTAATTCAAAGTCAGCTGGTTGTTCTGTTGTTAATTTCTAGTCTGTGACCTGAGTTTGCTTTAAATTGTAACTCAGTGAACTACATTGTATAATATCTTTTATTTATCTGATTTTTCTTATTCATTATTATGTTCAGTGTTTTTTTTTTTTTTTTTTATTATTAGCCACA